>JADRCH010000408.1:9800-20330 GCA_019843965.1 Rhynchomys soricoides | reverse complement strand
GTGTGTGTGTGTGTGTGTGTGTGTGTGTGTGTGTGTGTGCATTAATTGCATGTGTGGTAGTTTGAATATGCTTGGTCCATGGGAAGTGCCACCACTGGGATGTGTGGCCTTGTTGGAGGAAAGGCGTTACTGTGAGGGTATGGCCTATGCTCAAGCTCTGCCCATTGCAGAAGAGACCCCCATCCTGGCTTCCTGGAGAAGACAGTCCCCTCCTGGCTGCTTTTGGATCAAGATGTAGAACTCTCGGCTCTTCTAGCACCATGTCTGCCTTCAAGCTGTCATGCTTCCCACCATGATGATAATGGACTGAACCTCTGAACCTGTAAGCCAGTCCCAATAAATGTCCTTTATAAGAGTTGCCTTGGTTATGGTGTCTCTTCCAAACAATGGAAACCCTAACTAAGATAGTATATTTCACTTTTTATCAGTTATTTCCTGCCTGTTTCCCCAACAGGTTTGCATGGGATAAGAAGATACTGGTAAAAGAAGAGGTCAAGACGTGTTCATGAATAAGCTACTGCTGGATAACCAGTCATTCAGAGCAGATTTGCACAAGTCATGAGCCCATATTTCCAGGCTCATGGGTCTTGATGGAAAGCTAGAGTCACCTTTCTAACTTCAGGATTAGGCACCTGTGGGTCAGATCTATACATCCCCAAACCATTTTGCAACAATTAACCCAAACTAGCACATGGAAAAGGCAATTACATGGATCACATGTGTACTCATCATATTTTTCAAAATCTAATTAGCCAATGTGAATCACGCAATGAAACCCAAATTAAAAACACACTACCCATAAGACGGTCCAGTATATATACTTGAATAAATCTGACATCAATTCAGAGAGGAGTTGTCTACTTCTTACTCCATGTAGAAGCAGGAAAATATGGAAGGATTTGATATTCCAAAAATAACACTAAATCCATAGAAATGGTTCATGAAGGGTGTTATATAAATATGGCCTGATATTTATGAATAGGTGAGACATCAAGATGAGCAGAAAGTAAGCATGAATGTGTGTGTTATGGAGAAGTGCTATGAAAACCGTCAAAATGCACAAAAAGAAGTTTCTCCAGATAACAGACTGTAGTGATTCCTGGCTCCTTTACACATCTCTTCCTACAATGTAAATAAGCAGATTTCTCTGTGACAAAAATATTGGAGTTCCTGAACTGTAAATGAGATGTTTTCATTTCAGCCTCATTTATTGGAAATGATGGTATGAGAAAAACTTAATTAATTGACACATAGCATTCGGAGCTAGCATGTGGACATTCACTCTGCTTATAATCCCAGGACCTCCCCATAGAGGGAAAGGAGTTGGGACTGAACACAGATTTTCCCACCCTCTTTTGTTGCATGTCTACATAACTCATTGCCACCAGTGGGAGTAAATACAGTGAGCTCACTTAGATTCTTTTGTGATTTTTGTCTTACGTACTCAGCCAAAATCAATTTTGTTGTTGTTGTTTTCTTTTTGGCTGTTTTGTATATATATATATGAATGTATGCATTTGCTGTGTATGTTTTTGCATGTTGCATGTATGCATACATGTATGTAGCATCCAGAGGTTGATGTATTCATCAGAATACACTATTCTTTTTAAAAAAAAAAAATTTTTTTATTTTATATATGTGAGTACACTGTCACTGTCTTCAGACACACCAGAAGAAGGCACCAGAACCCATTACAGATGGTTGTGAGCCATCATGTGGTTGCAGGGAATTGAATTCAGGACCTCTGGAATAGCAGTCAGTACTCTTCACCTCTGAGCCATCTCTCCAGGCCCAGAATACACTATTCTACAGTAATCTTTGAGACAAATTCTCTTAAAACTCAGATATCTTTGAAACATCTACTATTCTAGCCATCTTGGTCTGGGGAATCTTTTGGTTCTGCCTTCTGAAGCTGGAGTTTCAAACCAGCCACCAGGCTATACCTGGCATTTGTCTCAGTTCTGTGGATTTGAATATGAGTCCTTATTTTTGCTCAGCAAGTGCTTTTTCCCCTGAGCCATCTCCCCAGATACTCTAAGTAGCTTCTTAAAGCCATTTAGTAACAATAGTTTCCCTATCTGCTCTTTGCTCTCAACCTTCTCTGAGTAGGTTTGGACTAAGCTGGAATTGAAGAGTGGATTCTGAGTGAAAGATTCAGTCATCTTTCTAGGGTAGGGGTTCTCAACCTTTCCAATGCTGTGACCCTTCAATACAGTTCCTCATATTGTGGTCACTCTCAACCTTAAAAGTACTGTCATTGTTTCTTCATAACTAATTTTGCTGCTGTTATGAATCATGATATAAATATCTGTGTTTTCCAATGTTTTTAGGTGACCTTGTGAATGGATCATTTGACCCTGAAAGGATCATGACCCACAGGTTGAGAACTGGTATTCTAGATCCAATTGCAGGTCACTTAATGTCCCCTACCTGATTAGCTGTTTTCACAAGGTACAAAAACATTGCTGGGCAACACAGATGGTCATAGGACCTGATGGGCCAAGGTGATTGACAGGAGTATACAACTATGAGAATCCATGTTTTTGCTAAAGGTTAATGTCAATCACCTACCAAATAGGAATTTTCCCTCCAGTCCTTATCAGTGCCTTTATTACCCCCAAACACCAGATTCTGCCTCAGTCTACCTAGAGGGCTTTCCACATCAGCACACTGAAGAACTGAATTGATTATTGTACTCATGGGCAGAATTATTATCTAAGTACAAAAAATAGTTCACATGGACTCTAGTTATAATTAACACTGGTTGAGAGCCTATTATATGACAGCTGGAGAGCCAGGGAGATGATTTAGAGATTAAAGTCTTTGTTCTACAGGGGAGGGCCAAAGTTCAAATCTCTAGACACCTAGGTAAATGCCAAAGGGGGTTGTGGCTCATCTGTAATTTCAGCCCCACAATATGGAGAGAGGGATTCCCCAGAACTAGCTGGCAAGTGAGACTGGCCAAATCTGGGAGTTCTGGGTTTGACTAAGGGACCCTGAAAAAGATGATAGAGTGATTGAAAATGATCCCTGATATTACCCTCAGGCCTTGGTACATGTACAAATACACACACACACACAAACACACACACACACACACACACACACATACACTTATGCATACACTCACATAAGCATGCATGCTCACAACCCGATAACATCCATACAGTACATAAAGATGCTACATGCATGCAGCAACATACACACATGAAAACACAGTTGAAGGTGTCTCTATGTGGTCATCTCAAGGACCTTGGAGGTATGGCCTTCTTTTATCCTAGAACTTCACAAATATAGGAACTAGGTGGACAGAAACAAGGTTCTCTCAAGGAAGCAGCTCAATGATCAGTCAAGGTCATAGTTCAGGGAACCCATAGTTCTATATGCTGGAATATCCCAGCACTCCACCAGCAAAGTGACTTGTGGGAAAGGAAATGACCAATCAGGAGTTGAAATGAAAGTTATATGCTAAAAAGTAAATCATGAAATAACATATATATGTATGGATAGATAGATGATTGGCAGATAGATAGATAAATAGATAGATAGATAGATAGATAGATAGAGACACACACAGAAAGAGACAGACAGAGAGACAAAGAACAAGCTGGTAAAACACCCTGCTATAGGGCAAAGATAACAGTAGCATAATCTCATGTTTCAAATAAGTGCGATGCATGCTGCAGAGGGCCATAGACATGTCTGCACTGCTTGTCACTGGCAAGGAGCTACCGTCCAACAATGCTGAAGCTCAGCTGAGCCATGTCCTTCCCCATGGCTCTCTTTTGAGAGGGGGAAAGGAATCCCCATTTTCAATCCTTTAACTTACTATAAAAATAGAAATAAAGATGCCTGAGGTGTGTGTATGTTGCATGCATGTAGCATATTTATGTGCCATATGAATGTTATTTGGTGTGTGCATGCATGCATGCATGTGCATGTTTATGGGTGCATGTGTGTGTGTGTGTGTGTGTGTGTGTGTGTGTGTGTATTTGTACATGTACTAAGAACTGAGGGTTTTGTCAGGAATCAATGTCCACAAGTCCTGTATGACTACTTGATTGGTTTGTTACATGGAGAAATATAGTTCTCCAGTTGTTGCTTCTCAGACTCTCCAGTGAATGAGATCAGAATCCATTACCCATTGCCCTGAGACCTCAAACCTAGGCAGACACACAGACACAATGATGAGCATTCCCTGTTCAACTGAGTGACAGAAAGGTGGCAGGAGCTATGTGTTCTCTGTAATTGTCTCCTCTTCCCTCTTGAGTCCAACCATAGACACTTGCCTCTGACCCCCACTGTCTTGTCGCTGGTACAATTCAGTAAATATATATATATATATATATATATATATATATATATATATATATTGCCTTGGTAAGTGTTAAGTGTTGAATCATAACAATCCATCACCCTATTGTGACTCCACTGTGACTTACAATTTCATAAATTAAAGACAGAAACAGAGGAGAGGAAGAGGGGAAAGAGAGAAAAACAAAGTGTCCATTCATGACTGTTTTAATCTAAAAGCAGATAATGGCTGCATTGCTTACATCAGACAGGACCTGCTGAATGTCATCAGGGACTCTTTAGGACTGGCCTAAATGTCCTCTCAACATATAAGACACCTTCTTTCCACTTGAGAAGCATCATTGCACATTCATTTCTGAGTCTACATTTGACCAAAAAGATGCATAGAAACAATCTCTCTGTTGCCCACCTGCCTTTATTTATTTATTTATTTATTTATTTATTTATTTATTTGGACAGGGTCTCTCACTGGGCTGGAATGGAACTTGATGGTTCCCAGAGGCTGGCTGATAAGTGAGCCCCGGCAACCCACCTGTCTCCACTGCCTAGCACTGAAGTTACAACCACATACCTGGCTTTATCACTTGGGTTCTGGGAATGAAGCACAAGTCCTCAATTTGCAAGGCAAGCATTTCACCTTCTAAGGCTCCTGATTCCATAGCCCTAGAGCACATCTCTTGTTTCTTCAAGATCACCCAAAACTGGCCAATGTGTTGGTGAGACAGACACAAAAGGGTCAAAAAAGACCCAAGCATTTCCTTGATCTACAGACTGTTTTCCCCCTAAGAACACCTCCAGCCTTTAAAGACATGGAGAGCTTATACAAACTACTCATTATCATTTGTTAGAAATTCTGTCCACATCTCTCAACTTGGAAGATCTTGAAAGATCCAAAAACAAACAAACAAACAAACAAAAAACAAAAACAAAAATGTTTCTACACTTGTTGATCAAGGTTGACCACAAAGAGAACCTTGTGTTTTTATCCAGCTTGAGTGGGGTGGTGTCCCTTAGGATCTGCACTTAGATTAGCAGGATATTAGTAACTTCTGCATTGAAACCAGCCTTTAATGTTTCATTTCCTCTGTTTAAAGACCATTAATTAGGTATCTTTTATCTCTCTATAGTTCATGCTAAACCCTCAAAATACTTGATAGTAATTTAAACCATGTGTGCTGTGTGCATGTGCTTTCCTCTCCATGCCACGACCTGTGGAAACTTGGGAACATCCTTTGTTGTTGCTTCTCACTGTACACTTTGTTTGAGACAGAGTCTCCTGTTTGCTAGTCCCAGGAATGTGGGGCTATTCTCCTGTCTCCAACCCCCATCTCACCATAGGAGCACTGTAATTACAGAGACTAGATTCCCTGTCTGGGTACTAGGGATCTGAACTCAGATACTCATGATTGTGTCTTTACTCAGTGAGCTATCATCCCAGCTCTACAAGATCAATTTTAGTAATCACCGATTATATATAGGCTCACAAACATTGTTACCCAGTGTCACATTGGCAAAATTTGAACAAGCTTGCTCTCTGTGCCCTGGACTACAGTTCACAGCCAGGATCCCCAATTCTAGAAGAAGCAGGGCAGGGAAAGAACTTGAACAGAGCATCCAGACTTCCCTGTGGGAATACAGTGAGACCTTGCCATAGTTATGGCCATTTTTGGTGTCAACAACCAGTGCAGGCAGCAGGGGCTCCTTCCTCTTCCCTGGGAATCCTGACTTCCCCTTCTCCCAATTCTCTGAAAGCTGACTATTTTATTTCTCTTAAAATAGTACTTTGAAGATGGGTGTGCTTTAATCCCAGAACTCCGGAAGCAGGAGTAGAGACAGTCTTCCATCTCTGAGTTAGAGGCCAGCCTGGAGTGCAAAGCAAGTTCCAGAATAGCAGGGTTATACAGAGAAACCTTATCTGGAAAAACAAACACACAATCAAAAAAGAATAGCACCTTGAAACTCATGTGTTCAAATTAAGTGTTTAAAATGAGACTAATTTTTTTTTGAGGTTATAATTGACCTCAGAGTTCAAAAAATTATGCGGGGCTACAAGCCCATATGCCTACCCAATGTTGTTTTTTGTTTAGTTTTTTTTTTCCAAAGGAGTTTTAACTCCTATTTCAAGAACTTCTGTGTGTTTGCTTGGGAAATGGAGAAATAGTCATGAACACTTCATTTGATCAGTAATCTGCTGGGCTGGAGTCCAACCGTCCCAGCTCATCTTAAAGAATTTACTCTCACTTCTCTGGGATTCTTTGCTGGTCTCATTTATTTAGTGGACATCAGAGGCCTAGAGTCCCCAGCATTTGAATGAATCATGGTCCAGGTGTAGAACAGGAACAGGTTGGCTTTGTTTTGTTGTTGTTGTTGTTGTTTTGGTTTGTTTTGTTTTGTTTTTGTTTTTGTTTTTTTAATGTGTTATTCACAAAGGGGGTAAAGTAAATATATAAAGCCAAGCTTAGCTTCACTGGGAGTCAGACGAATGTCACCTTATCTATGAGAACATCCCATAGCCAGTAGGAAATAGCCAGGTCTGAAAATGTGGCTGTGGATGAGGTTGTAAAAAATGTGAGTGAAAACGTCTAGGAAGATCTCCTTACACGGAGTCATCTACAAGGCTGACAAAATGGCTTGGTGGGGAAAGGAGCTTTCTGTACAATCCTGACAAGCTGAGTTCAATCATCAATCCCCACATAAAAGGTGACAGGAGGGAACTGAGTCTATAGCATTGACCTTTGACCTCCATATGCATGCTTTAGCATGTCCACATGCACACATGCATGTGCATACAAATGCACATACACATGCACACACAATGAGGATGATTAATAACAATAACACACTTAGAAATAATTTTTTAAAAAATAAATAAAAATAACTCCCATGATGGAGAATGGAGTTTTTCAGGTCTACTGCTTAATTAGACTCCAGTTTGGTCTTGCTTTGACTCCCTAAATAGTCATCTTTGTTCACACCCCTGTGTTATCTTGTAACTAAGAGGTAAAGCCTTTGGAAAGTGTTAACTAAGCAACCACTACCTTTCATCAGCCAAAAGTCGGAGTCTCTTCAGACAGTATCTGAGGCCTAGGGCAGAGCTTTCTTCTCATAGCTGTAACCCACATTTGTCATTACCATCAATGCATTTGTCTTGACTTTTGTTTATCTTTCTTTCTTTCTTTCTTTCTTCTACTGCTATTAAAAAAAAAAAACAAAAAACTTCATAAAACTGGAAATTTCTCGAACATTGGAATCTGAAATGTGGAGTAACCTGAATCTGTGTTCCCCAATCATGGTCACTAATATTTCTCTCCAGAATAAACTATCTCTTATTTCATTTGAAGTGAGAATTGTTTTGTGTGTGGATAAAAAAACAGAAAGTTTTCACTTTTTAACCCACTTCCAGGAAATGTCGGCCACATTTGATCAGGCTGGAGATGCATGCATGCTTTGACACAGAAATCTACTTGTAGATATGTTTAACTACACATAAGGAGACATGTAAATCATGATGGCTTATGAAATTACCCAGATCACCTGCCTGGCCATAACAATGTCCCTGCAAGGATCCCAAGAGCTAACTGATGCTTCCCTGGCTTTGACCTTCCTTATTTTCCCAGCTGCTTCCCCCCTCCCTTAAAACTCCATGGCCCTCATCTTTGTTTTACACATTTCCTACTAATGAGGGTTTAAAATGTTTTTAATTAAGACCCTCTCTGTCCTTCTGACCCAGTGCACTGGGTAGTTACATTCAACAGCCTTCAGAATTCTTATCAAAGTGTTCCAGGCAGCTTGTACATTGTATTCTATTAAAACTGTCCTGCCCAAAGTTGTCAGAATTCAAACTGCAGTATCTGTGGGACATTTTGTTAGGAATATATTCATAGATTCACTTTACTAGTTATCAAACATGTCCCACGAGGCTGTGTTTAACATCTCATTTGGTAACATAATTCAACAAAAATGGTAAAAAACGGGCAATATTTATTCATACGGCTGGAAGAATTTTGCTGCGATGTTAGATAGACACATGCTGGCTTCTCTACATTTGAACAACATACACAAGGTCAAACAGAGAAATGGAAATAAGAGAGGAAGGGTAAGACAGAAATGTGAGAAATCCTAATTATGTAACTTCCTTACATAAAAAAGTGCTTTTTTGCCTCATGCAATCATTCTTATCCCTTCTAAAAATAATGAGAATGTTATTCTCATAAGAAAAAAAAAAAGCCACCATCTGTGCTGTTCATACAAATTTAAAGTCTCATCTCTTGATCCAAAAGTTTGAAAAATGTGCATCCCATTCGATCCACAGATGGCTGCTGTGAGAGACCCAGACTGTGATATCAGAGGCAGAGAGTCTCAGTTGGCTCTTCCATGATACTAGGGCCGGGAGGACACTGGTGTCTAGAGTGGTCCACCCTTACCATGGCCCATCAGCATGCACTGGATATCTTTACATCCTCTCCACTCCTTATACTCTGCCCATTTAAGAGTACATAGAATCCTGCTAGTGAAGGCTCCATGGGGATTTACAAAGAATATAAGAATCTGCACCAGAAGACTTTGCTCCTAGCTGAGGAGACATTGGTAGTTGATGGCTGTTCATAAAGGGAGAGAGACTTTTCTTTGAGTGTGACCATTCTCTGGAAGATAACCCCACAGCTATTTAATAGAACTAACTGGACTCAGTGGGTGGGTTTTTTTAAAAAAAAAAAAAGAAAAAAAGAAAAGATGACGGACGAGGGAAGAGGAGGTGTTAGGAGAGATGAGGGAGGTTCTTGGGAGGTTCAGAGAAGGAGCAATTAGGAACAGGATGCACTGGGCTGGACAGCTGATGTAGAGGTTAAACTCTTCGTGAGGAGAAGCTATGTTCTGCTCCCAGCACACACCCCAGTGGCTCACAACTATTTGTAACTCAAATAGCAGGGAATCCTATGCTCTCTCTGGTCTCTGCAAAAACATGCATTCACATGGCATAAACATACACACACACAAAAACACAAACACACACATACATGCATTCGCACACATATACACCCCCATATACATACGCACACACACACACACATACATACACACAAATTAAACAAGCCTTTATAAAAGATACAGTCTATTTGAGTTACTTCTCAATTGTCAAGATGAAACGCCATGGCCAACCAAGGCAAATTATAAAAGAAATAATTGAAGTTAGGGTCTCACAGTGCCACAGGGTTGATCTACAACCATCACAGTATAGAACATGACAGTAGGAAGACTGGCACGGCCCTGCAGCAGTAACTGAGAACTCATATCTGATCCACAAACACAAGGTAGACAGACAGCTAACTGGGAATGGTGTGGGTTTCTGAAACATCAAAGCTCATCCACAGTGACACACCTTCTACAAAGTCACATCTCCTAGACATCCCAAAACAGTTCAACCAACTGGGGACTCAGCATCCAAATAAATGAGCCTATGGGCGCCATTCTCATTCAAACCATCATATTGGAAGTAAAAACTACGGTTGCCTAACCAAGACATGCACAATGACAGCACAGGTTGGCATAGCAACATAGATGGGGGAATCTCACAAGGTTCCACTCCTAGATGTGGGTACTCAGTGGCTGCCAAGAGAGGATGATCAGTCTTCTCCAGGGATGAGATCCCTGATAGGTCATCCAATCCTAAGTGATCAACCCTAAACACATGTACATGCAAGAAACACTAAATGAACTCAGCAGGTTGTATTTATATGTAAAAACATATTTCTAAGTATTAGTGTGTGTATATATGTATATGTGTAAGTATAAATGTAAAAATAATTAAATGCCAATGATTTGAGAAGGTGAATGGGAAGAGTGGAAGTATGGGGGCTGAGATTATTTAAATCGATACTTATGCATAAAAGCCTCAAATTTTTTAATTAAGAAGTTCATGGGATCAGTGACTAAGGAAAAAATGTGTAAAATGTGATAAGTGGCTTCTGGAAGGGAAAGTGACTGATAATAAAAAATCACTACTTGATGTGTGCACACATACACACACATACATACACATACAAACACATACATACACAAACATACACACACATACACAATTATACACACACATACATGCACATACACACATACACACACATATACACACATACACACACACACGAGCACACATATATATACCCACATATACACATACATACATACACATACACACATGTACACAAACATACACAGACA
>JADRCH010000407.1:8556-20535 GCA_019843965.1 Rhynchomys soricoides | reverse complement strand
GTAACTGGGAAGGGGTGTGGCTAAGCCTCTAGGTGTCTCACTAACATCAGGACTGCTTGGGGCTGGGTGGCCATGCCTCTACCAGGGAGTGATATGTGATCATAGTTGGAGCCAAAAAGCCTTCCAGGAGCTTTGGCATAACATTTCCGGTCCCTTGGGAATTAGTTTTCAGGGTCTCCCAGCGTTTGCCTGTCCTCAACCAGTGTGCCAGATTGCCCGCCAGATCACTGCCCTACACAGAGGTACAGCACTTACCTCACCAAATTGCTTTCTCAACAACATTTGTGGGTTTGTGTTCAATAATCTACACACAACAATAAAAATTTAAAGTACTGTTTTGTTGGTAGTGGTCATGTTTAGAGTTCTCAAGAGTTGTGAAAGTTGTCTGTTTTTCTCAGAAGGCATTAAAATTAATGTGTGGTCATATATAAGTCAGTATCCATTGTGAGTTCAGGGGATAATAGTGTCAGTGCACAATATTTTGGGTGGTGCCTGCTCATCCTTCAACTCTGAGTGTATTGTTTTAACTATCCAGGTTTATTCTTTTCCTTTCTGTTGTTCTAATAAAACACCATGATTGAAAAAAACTTAAGGAAGAAAGAGTTTCTTGTAGGTTACAGTTCCAGAAAAATAGAGCCCATCCTGATGGGGAAGGCACAGCTGCAGGAGAGCGACACTCGCCTGATATTCAGGAAGCAGAAAGATCACATTTTTGTCACACACAGAAAGCAGAGAAAGCAGGAAGTGGGCTGCAGCTATAAACCCTCAAATCCCATCTCCAATAATATACTACCTCCAGCCAGGCTCCATCTACTAAAGGTTCCATAGCCTCTCAAATGGTGCCACCTGCTGGGGACCAAGTGTTCAAACACCTGAGTCTATGGGGAACATTCTCCTTTAAACTGTCATCCAAGGGAAACTGTTGATATGTCTACAATATTGTTATATCTACAATATAACAATATAATACAAAGACTGCTCTATGTTAATCTTTAGAGTGACCTTTGTTACATGTCACACCTGTTTCATTCTCTATTGCTTTATAGTGAGATGATTTCACATTTAGCCTCAAAATGCAATACAGTCCCATCCATATCTCATGTAGTTCTTTAGAGATGTTGACCTAACACAACCAAGACGCAATGACCAACACCAATAATTAATATTTGTATGTTATTGAAGATTAAGTGTTAGTAGAATTTTACCAGTTTATTTTTTATTTTAAAGTTTTACTTCATTTTTTAATTATATTTTTATTTTTAATTGTGTGGGGTTGCTTAAAGAGAAAGGGATACGGACACAAATTCAGATGCCCTTTGAGGGAGTTGTGAACCAACCCATGTGGATACTAGGAACTGAACTCACGTCCTTTGGAAAAAGCAGCAAGCATTCTTCACGGTTGAGCCAACTCTCCATCTACCACCAGCACTTCTGTATATGACATCATGCACTTGTTTATTTATCTGATTTAATTATTTTGCATGGTAAATGTGGATAAAAGTGTAACATGGTGTACTATAAACATAATCATTTTTAACTAACATAAAATTCAAAAAATAAGTCTGTATTAATGCATTCTTTTTATAAGTTAGTTTTGTATGCCTGGAATATACTTTATATTGTTTTAGTTCCTGGAAGACATTGACTGGGTAGAATTCTGTGTGACAAATTTATTTAGTATTCTCTTTAGCTCTCAGTACTGGTGTATTTTTGCTGTAGTGCCTTTTTGCCTGCAATATTTCAGTGATGAATCTACTGTCACTGTCCCAGGGGAACAAAGATAAGGACACCAGCCAGTTGCTTCCATGTTTCTTTCTTATCACTAGTTCATACTTTATCATGAAGCATCTTATAAAAATTCCATGGTTTTTGGACTTCGGGTACATTAGTAAATTTTAGATTTGGAATTTCTTATTTTCATTTGATTTGAACATTTTCTGCGTATTATTCTTTCAAATATCCTGCTTTCCTTTGCTTCTTAGTCTTTCTCTGGAAATGCTGCAGAATTCACGTCTGTGCTTCTGTCTGTAAACTTCCTAGTATTTCATCCTTGTGCTGGAAGATGTATGTTGTTAGGTGTTCAAGTTTACTCTCTTCAGTTCTGGTGTGTGTGTGTGTGTGTGTGTGTGTGTGTCCATCAATTGCATGTGTGGTAGTTTGAATATGCTTGGTCCACGGGAAGTGCCACCATTGGGATGTGTGGCCTTGTTGGAGGAAGGGCGTTACTGTGGGGATACGGCCTATGCTCAAGCTCTGCCCATTGCAGGAGCGATCCCCCTCCTGGCTACCTGGAGAAGACAGTCCCCTCCTGGCTGCTTTTGGATCAGGATGTAGAACTCTTGGCTCCATGACAAGCACCATGGCTTGCAGACAGCACCATGTCTGTCTGCAAGCTGCCATGCTTGCCATGATGATAATGGACTGAACCTCTGAACCTGTAAGCCAGCCCCGATAAATGTTGTCCTTTATAAGAGTTGCCTTGGTTATGGTGTCTCTTCCAAGCAATGGAAACCCTAACTAGGACAGTATATTTCACTTTTTGTCAGTTATTTCCTGCCTGTTTCCCCACCAAGTTTACATGGGGTAAAAAGATACTAAAGAAAGAAGAGGTCAAGACATGTTCATGAATAAGCTACTGCTAGATAACCAGTCACACCGAGCAGATTTGCACAAGTCATGAGCCCATATTTTCAGGCTCATGGATCTTGATGGAAAGCTAGAGTCACCTTTCTGACTTCAGACTTAGGCACCTGTGGGTCAGCTCTATGCATCCCCACACCATTTTGCATTAATTAACCCAAACTAGCACATTGAAAAGGCAATCACACGGATCACATGTGTACCTGTCATATTTTTCAAAATCCAATTAGCCAATGTGAATCATGCAATGAGATCCAAATTAAAAACACACCACCCATAAGACAGTCGAGTATATATACTTGAATAAATCTGACATCAATTCAGCAAGTTGTCTACTTCTTACTCCAGGTAGAAGCAGGAAAATATGGAAGGACTTGATATTTGAAAAATAAAACTAAATCCGTAGAAATGGTTCATAAAGGGTGTTAAAACTGGCCTGATATTTATGAATAGGTGAGATATCAAGATGGGCAGAAAATAAGCATGAATGTGTGTGTTATGGAGAAGTGCTATGAAAACCATCAAAATGCACAAAGAGAAATTTCTCCAGATAACAGACTGTAGTGATTCCTGGCTCCTTTACATATCTCTTCCTACAATGTAAATAAGCAGATTTCTCTGTGACAAAAATATTGGAGCTCCTGAGCTGTGAATGAGATGTTTTCATTTCAAACTCATTTATTAGAAATGATGGTATGAGGAAAAACTTAATTAATTGACACATAACATTTTGGGGTTGGCATGTGGACATTCACTGTGGTTATAATCCCAGGATCTCCCCATAGAGGGGAAGGAGTCAGGACTGAACACAGATTTTCCTGCCTTCTTTTGTTGCATGTCTGTATAACTCACTGCCACCAGTGGGAGTAAATACAGTGAGCTCACTTAGACTCTTTTGTGATTTTTGTCTACATAATCAGCCAAAATCAATTTTGTTGTTGTTGTTCTCTGTTTGGCTTTTTTGTATATATGTATGAATGTATGTATTTGCTGTGTATGCTTTTGCATGTTGCATGTATGCATACATGTATGTGGCATTCAGAAGTTGATATATTCATCAGAACACACTATTCTTTCTTTAAAAAAAGATTTATTTATTTTACGTATGTGAGTACACTGTCGCTGTCTTCAGACTCACCAGAAGAAGGCACCAGAACCCATTACAGATGGATGTGAGCCATCATGTGGTTGCTGGAATTGAATTCAGGACCTCTGGAATAGCAGTCAGTGCTCTTCACCACTGAGCCATCTCTCCAGCCCCAGAATACACTACTCTACTGTATTCATTGAGGCAAAGTCTCTTAAAACTCAGATATCTTTGAAACGTCTACTATTCTAGCCATCTTGGTCTGGGGAAACTTTTTGTTCTGCCTTCTGAAGGTGGAGTTCCAAACCAGCCACCAGTCTATACCTGGCATTTGTGTGGGTTCTGGGGATTTGAATATGAGTCCTTATACTTGCTCAGCAAGTGCTTTTGCTCCTGAGCCATCTCCCCAGATCCTCTAAGTAGCTTCTTAGAACCATTTAGTAACAATGGTTCTCTGTCTGCTCTTTGCTCTCAACTAAACTGGACTAAACTGGAATTGAACTAAAGGTTCAATTTGGACTAGGTTTGGACTAAACTGGAATTGAAGAGTGGACTCTGAGTGAAAGATTCAGTCATCTTTCTAGAGTAGCGGTTCTCAACCTTCCCAATGCTGTTACCCTTCAATACAATTCCTCATATTGTGGTCACTCTCAACCTTAAAATTATTTTCATTGTTCTTTCATAGTTAATTTTGCTGCTATTATGAATCTTGATGTAAATATCTGTGTTTTCCAATGTTTTAGGTGATCTTGTGAATGGTTCATTTGAACCTGAAGGTATCATGACCCACAGGTTGAGAACTGGTACTCTAGAACCAATTGCAGGTCACTTAATGTCCCCTACCTGATTGGCTGGTTTCACAAGGTACATGAACATGTCTGGGCACAGCACAAATGATCATAGGACCTGATGGGGCAAGGTGATTGACAGGAATAGTACAACTATGAGAACCCATGTTTTTGCTAAAGGTTAATGTCAATCACCTACCAAATGGTATTTTTCCCTCCAGTCCTTATCAGTGCCTTTATTTCCCCCCAAAACCAGATTCTGCCTCAGTCAACGTAGCGGGCTTTCCAGATTAGTGCACTGAAGAATTGAATTGATCATTGTACTCATGGGCGGGATTATTATCTAAGTACAAAAAATAATTCACATGGACTCTAGTTATAATTAACCCTGGTTGAGAGCCTATTATGTGACAACTGGAGAGCCAGGGAGATGATTTAGAGATTAAAGTCTTTGCTCCACAGGGGAGGGCCAAAGTTCAAATCCCTAGACACCTAGGTAAATGCCAAAGGGGGTGGTGGCCCATCTGTAATTCTAGCCCTAGAATATGGAGACAAGGATCCCCAGAACTAGCTGGCAAGTGAGACCGACCATATCTGGAAGATCTGGGTTTGACTAAGGGATCCTGAATAAGATGATAGAGTGATTGAAAATGAACCCTGACATTACCCTCAGGCCTTGGTACATGTACAAATACACACACACACACACACACACACACATACACACACACCTATGTATGCATTCACATATGCATGCATGCCCACACACTTGATAACATTCATACAACACATAAAGATGCTACATGCATGCAGCAACATATACACATGTAAACACAGTTGAAGGTGTCTCTATGTGGTCATCTCAGGGACCCTTGGAGGTATGTCCTACTTTTATCCTAGACACTTCAAAAATATAGGAACGAGGTGGACAGAAACAAGATTCCTTCAAGGAAGCAGCTCACTGATCAATGAATACCTAGGTTATCGTTCAGGGAACCCATAGTTCTGTCTGCTGGAGTATTACCAGCACACCACCAGCAAAGGGCTGTGTGAGAAAGGAAAAGACCAATCAGGAGCCAAAATGAAAATTATATGCTAAAATGTAAATCATGAAATAAAAAATACGTATGTATAGATAGAGAGAGACAGAGACAGAGACAGAGAGACACACAGAGATAGACAGAGACAGAGAGACAGAGAATAAGCTGGTAAACCACCCTGCTATAGTGCAAAGATAATAGCATAATCTCATGCTTCAAGTAAGTGAGATGCATGCTGCAGAGGGCCATAGACATGTCTGCACTGCTTGTCACTGGCAAGGAGCTACAGTCCAACAATGATGAAGCTCAGCTGAGCCATGTCCTTCCCCATGGCCCTCTTTTGAGAGGGGGAAAGGAATCCCCATTTTCAATCCTTTAGCTTACTATAAAAATAGAAATAAAGATGCTTGAGGTGTGTGTATGTTGCATGCATGTAGCATATTTATGTGTCATATGAATGTTAGCAGATGTATATGCATGCATGCATGTGCACTTTTATGTGTGCATGCATAGGTGTATGTGTGTGTGTGTGTGTATTTGTACTGAGACCTGAGGGTTTTGTCAGGAATCAATGTCCACATGTCCTGTATGACTACTTGATTGGTTTGTTACATGGAGAAATATAGTTCTTCAGTTGTTGCTTCTCAGACTCTCCAGTGACTAATGAGATCAGAATCCATTACCCATTGCCCTGAGACCTCAAACCTAGGCAGACACACAGACACAATGATGAGCATTCCCTGTTCAACTGAGTGACGGAAAGGTGGCAGGAGCTATGTGTTCTCTGTAATTGTCTCCTCTTCCCTCTTGAGTCCAACCATAGACACTTGCCTCTGACCCCCACTGTCTTTTCTCTGATACAATTCAGTAAAAAAATACACACACACACACACACACACACACACACACACACACATATATCCTTGGTAAGTGTTAAGTATTGAACCATAACAATCCATCACCCTATTGTGACTCCACTGTGACTTATAATTTCATAAATTAAAGACAGAAACAGAGGAGAGGGAGAGGGGAAAGAGAGAAAAACAAAGAGTCCATTCATGACTGTTTTAATCTAAAAGCAGATAATGGCTGTGTTGCTTACATCAGACAGGACCTATTGAAAGTCATCAGGGACTCTAGGACTGGCCTAAATATCCTCTCAACATATAATACGCCTTCTTTCCACTTGAGAAGCATCATTGCACATTCATTTCAGAGTCTACATTTGGCCAAAATAGATGCATAGAAACAATCTCTCTGTTGCCCACCTGCCTTTATTTATTTATTTATTTATTTATTTATTTATTTGGACTGAGTCTTTCAGTGGGCTGGAATGGAACTTGATGGTTCCCAGAGGCTGGCTGATAAGTGAGCCCCAGCGATCCACCTGTCTCCACTTCCCAGCACTGAAGTTACAACCACATACCTGGCTTTACCACTTGGGTTCTGGAGATGAAGCACAAGTCCTCAATTTGCAAGGCAAGCAATTCACCTTCTAAGGCTCCTGATTCCATAACCCCAGAGCACATCTCTTGTTTCTTCAAGATCCCCAAAACTGGCCAATGTGTCAGTGAGACAGACACAAAAGAGTCAAAAAAGACCCAAGCACTTCCTTGATCTACAAACTGTGTTTCCCCCCTAAAAACACCTCCAGCCTATAAAGACATGGAGAGTTTATACAAAATGCTAATTATCATTTGTTAAAACTTCTTTCCCAGACACTCCATTTACAGAAACGGAATAAATAAGAAGAAAAAAAAAAGATGCTTCTACACTTGTTGATCAAAGTCGACCACAAAGAGAACCTTGTGATGGGGTCCCTTAGGACCTGCACTTAGATTAGCAGGATATTAGTAACTTCATGTTTCATTTCCTCTGTTTAAAGACTGTTAATTAGGTATCTTTTCTCTCTCTACACTCCACGCTAAACACTCAAAATACTTGATCGTAATTTAAAACGTGTGTGCTGTGTGCATGTGCTTTCCTCTCCATGCCACGACCTGTGGAGACTTGGAAACATCTCTTTTTGTTGCTTCTCACTGTACACTTAGTTTGAGACAGAATTTCCTGTTTGCTAGTCCCAGGAATGTGGGGTTATTCTCCTGTCTCCATCTCCCATCTCACCATAGGAGCACTGTAATTACAGAGGCTCCATTCCCTGTCTAGGGATCTCAACTCCGGTACTCGTGATTGTGTCTTTACCCAGTGAGCTATCATCCCAGCCCTACAAGATCAATATTAGTAATCACAGATTATATACAGACTCACAAATGTTGTCACCCAGTGTCACATTGGCAAAATTTGAACCAGCTTGCTCTCTGTGCCCTGGACTACAGTTCACATCCAGGATTCCCAATTCTAGAAGAAGCAGGGCAGGGAAAGAACTTGAACAGAGCATCTAGCCTTCCCTGTGGGAATACAATGTGACCTTGCCAAAGTTATGGCCATTTTTGGTGTCAACTGCCAGTGCAGGCAGCAGGGGCTCCTTTCTCTTCCCTGGGAATCCTGCCTTCCCTTTCTCCCAACTCTATGAAAGCTGACTGCTTGGTTTTTTTTTTCTGTTAAAATAGTACCTTGAAGCTGGGTGTGTTTTAATTCCAGAACTCTGGAAGCAGAAGTAGAGACAGTTTCCATCTCTCAGTTCAAGGCCAGCCTGGACTGCAAAGTAAGTTCCAGAATAGCCAGGGTTATACAGAGAAACCTTATCTGGAAAAACAAACACACAAACAAAAAAGAATAGCACCTTGAAACTCATGTGTTCAAATTAAGTGTTTAAAATGAGACTAATCAACAAAGGTAATTTTTTTTGAGGTTATCATTGACCTCAGAGTTCAAAAAATTATGCAGGGCTACAAGGCCATATGTGTACCCAAAGTTGTTTTTTGTTTTTTGTTTTGTTTTTTTAAAGGGAGTTTTAACTCCTATTTTAATGACTCCTGTGTCTTTACTTGGGAAATGGAGAAATAGTCACGAACATTTCATTTGATCAGTAGTCTCCTGGGCTGGAGTCCAACCGTCCTAGCTCATCTTAAAGAATTACTCTCACTTCTCTGGGATTCTTTGCTGCTCTCATTTATTTAGTGGACACCAGAAGCCTAGAGTCTTGAGCATTTGAATGAGTCATGGTCCAGGTGTAGAATGAGAACAGGCTGGCTTTGGTTTGGTTTGTTGTTGTTGTTGTTTTTGCTTTTGTTTTGTTTTGGTTTGGTTTTGATGTGCTATTCACAAAGGGATCCATAAATATATAATGCCAAGCTCAGCTTCGCTGGGAGTCAGACAAATGTCTCCTTATCTATGAGAACATCCCATAGCCACTAGGAAATAGCCAGGTCTGAAAATGTGGCTGTGGATGAGGTTGTAAGAAATGTGAGTGAAAACGTCTAGGAAGATCTCCTTACACGGAGTCATCTACAAGGCTGTATAACTGGTAAGAAGACAAAATGGCTTGGTGGGGAAAGGAGATTTCTGCACAATCCTGACAAACTGAGTTCAATCGCCAATCCCCATATAAAAGGTGACAGGAGGGAATCAAGTCTATAGCATTGATCTTTGACCTCCATATACATGCTATAGCATGTCCACATGCACACAGGCATGTGCATACACATGAACATACACATGCATACACAATGAGGATGATTAATAACAATAACACACTTAGGAATACATTTTAAAAAACTAAAGGAAAATAACCCCCATGATGGAGAATGGAGTGTTTCAGGTCTACTGCTTAATTAGACTCCAGCTTGGTCTTGCTTTGACCCCCTGAATAGCCATCTTTGTGCACACCCCTGTGTTATCTTGTAACTAAGAGATAAAACCCTTGGAATGTGTTAACTAAGCAACCACTACCTTCCATCAGCCAAAAGTCCGGAGTCTCTTCAGACAGTATGTGAGGCTTAGGGCAGAGCTTTCTTCTCATAGCTGTAACCCACATTTGTCATTACCATCAATGCATTTGTCTTGACTTTTTTTTTTCTTTCTTTGTTCTACTGCTATAAAAAAACTTCATGGAGCTGGAAATTGCTCAAACACTGGAATCTGAAATTTGGAGTAACATGAATCTGTGTTCCCCAATCATGGTCACTAATATTTCACTCCAGAATAAACTATCTCTTATTTCATTTGAGGTCAGAACTGTTTTGTGTGTGGATAAAAAACAGAAAGTTTTCACTTTTTAACCCACTTCCAGGAAATGTCGGCCACATTTGATCAAGCTGGAGATGCATGCATGCTTTGACACAGAAATCTACTTGTAGATATGTTTAACTACACATAAGGAGACATGTAAATCATGATGGCCTACGAAATTACCCAGATCACCTGCCTGGCCATAACAATGCAAGGATCCCAACAGCTAACTGATGCTTCCCTGGCTTTGACCTTCCTTATTTTCCTAGCTCCTTCATCCCTCCCTTAAAACTCCATGGCCCTCATCTTTGTTTTACACATTTCCTACTAATGAGGGTTTAAAATGTATTAAATTAAGACCCTCTCTGTCCTTCTGACCCAGTGCACTGGGTAGTTACATTCAACCGCTTTCAGAATTCTTAGCAAAGCGTTCCAGGTAGCTTGTACATTGTATTCTATTAAAACTGTCCTGCCCAAAGTTGTCAGAATTCAAAGACTGCAGTATCTGTGGGACATTTTGTTAGGAATATATTCATAGATTCACTTTACTAGTTATCAAACATGTCCCAGGAGGCTGTGTTTAACATTTCATTTGATAACATAATTCAACAAAAATGGTTAAAAAAAAAAAAGGGCAATATTTATTCATACGGCTGGATGGATTTTGCTGCGATGTTAGATAGACACATGCTGGCTTCTCTACATTTGAACAAAGCACACAAAGTCAAACAGAGAAATGGAAATAAGAGAGTAAGGGTGAGACAGAAATGTGAGAAATCCTAATTATGTAACTTCCTTACATAAAAGAGTGCTTTTTTGCCTCATGCAATCATTCTTATCCTTTCTAAAATTAAATGAGAATGTTATTCTTATAAAAAAAAAATTAAAAAAAAAGCCACCATCTGTGCTGTTCATATAAAAATTTAAAGTCTCATCTCTTAATCCAAAAGTTTGAAAAGTGTGCATTCCATTCGATCCATAGATGGCTGCTGTGAGAGACCCAGACTGTGATATCAGAGGCAGAGAGTCTCAGTTGGCTCCTCCACGATACTAGGGCCGGGAGGACACTGGTGTCTAGAGTGGTCCACCCTTACCATGGCCCATCAGCATGCACTGGATATCTTTACATTCTCTCCACTCCTTATCCTCTGCCCATTTAAGAGTACCTAGAATCCTGCTAGTGAAGGCTCCGTGGGGCTTTACAAAGAATATAAGACTCTGCACCAGAAGACCTTGCTCCTAGCTGAGGGGACATTGGTAGTTGAAGGGAGAGAGACTTTTCTTTGAGTGTGACCATTCTCTGGAAGATAACCCCCCAGCTATTTAAGAGAACTAACTGGACTCAGTGGGTGGGTTTTTTTTTTTTAAAAAAAAAAAAAAAAGAAGAAAAGATGACGAGGGAAGAGGCGGTTTTAGGAGAGATGGGGGAGGTTCTTGGGAGGTTCAGAGAAGGAGCAATTAGGAACAGGATGCACTGGGCTGCAGAGCTGGTGTAGAGGTTAAAAGTTCATACTCTTCATGAGGAGGAGCTATGTTCTGCTCCCAGCACACACCCCAGTGGCTCACAACTATTTGTAACTCAAATAGCTGGGAATCCCATGCTCTCTCTGGTCTCTGCAAAAACCTGCATTCACATGGCATAAACACACATACACATACACACACACACACACACACACACACACACAAATACACACATACATGCATGCACACACATATACACTCATATATACATACATACAAACACACACACACATGGATGCACACACATATACACCCACATATATGTACACACATACACACACACACACAAATTAACAAACCTTTATAAAAGATACAGTCTATTTGAGTTACTTTTCAATTGTCAAGATGAAACGCCTTGGCCAACCAAGGCAAATTATTAAAGGAATAATTGAAGTTAGGGTCTCACAGTGCCACAGGGTTGGTCTACAACCATCACAGTATAGAACATGACAGTAGGAAGACTGGCATGGTCCTGCAGCAGTAACTGAGAACTCATATCTGATCCACAAACACAAGGTAGACAGACAGCTAACTGGGAATGGTGTGGGTTTCTGAAACATCAAAGCTCATCCACAGAGACACACCTTCTACAAAGTCACATCTCCTAGACATCCCAAAACAGTTCAACCAACTGGGGACTCAGCATCCAAATAAATGAGCCTATGGGCGCCATTCTCATTCAAACCATCATATTGGAAGTAAAAACTATGGTTGCCTAACCAAGACATGCACAATGACAGCACAGGTTGGCATAGCAACATAGATGGGG
>JADRCH010000406.1:553402-607932 GCA_019843965.1 Rhynchomys soricoides | reverse complement strand
ATATAATTTGATATGATGTAGAGAAAAACAGAGCAATAATAAAAAGTAAGAAATATTCCCATATATTTGTACAGAGATTTTAAGTAGATTCTATTTTTGGAAAAGTGTAAGTTCTAACTATCCAATAGGTATACTAATTTTCAGACTTTAGGATGCCATTTTGCCAAAAAGGAACTGTTACACCTTCATATAGGCCCAAGCATTCCCCAAATATCTGCTGTTCAAAAGACACATTCATACGCACACTTTAGACTAAGCCTGACTCCCATACATCCCTAATGAAACAACCGCTCCACTTTCTTGCTCACAATCTTAATCTTGTCACATAATATAGCAGGAATTCCTCTCCACTATAATTTACCTGATCTATAGGCAGCATTTACATGTGCAAACACATGCATGAGTATTGACGTTTATTCACACTTATAGCTACATGCAGATAGGTCATTTTCTCCCAGATGTTTTACTACTTGCATGTTATACTACAGCCTTCCCTCTGTGAATGATTACATGGTGTATTCTCTTATATCAATGCTTTGGACATGCTCATTATCTCAATGATGAGAAAGGATAGGGAATGCTAGAAAGCTTCTCATATGGCTGACTTGGTTTTGGCTTTAAGGCCGCCTTCCTTTTGGAGAATCCCAGAAATTCATGCAAAACCTAGACTTAGGTTCCTTTGCTCCAAAATCCCAGAATGTTTATGTCACACAGAACACATAGATTCAGAGTGATTTAAGGAGAAAGGTCTTAAGCATGAGGTCACTAGTGCTCTGACAGAAACGAATACCATTCTGTCGTTTCCTTCCTTCTCTAGTTTCCAAATAAATAATGTCAGTCTCTGCTTTACAAGTTTCACCTAAGGAGGAGGAGGAGGAAGAGGAGGAGAAGGAAGAGGAGGAGGAGGAGGAGGAGGAGGAGGAGGAGGAGGAGGAGAAGGAGGAGGAGAAGGAGGAGGGTGGAGAACCAGGGAGCCCAGGTATTAATACTTAAGGTGGTGAGATAGTGTAAGGATATGCCTCTTTAAGAAGCCTTTCTTGACTTTGGGGAATACTAAGAACTTTGGTGTACTATGGTTCCCAGCAAGTCAATGGCCACCCCACTGTGCTAACAATGATCTGTTTTTAGTACTCAGCCACTGCATACACTTGTTCCTTAAGGACTGGGTCTTTGAGATTCAGGACTTGTCACCCAGAATTGACTTTTGTGTTTTTCTTCTTACTACTTCTACCTGTAGGTTTTGTAGCCCATGCTGTCCTTGTACTTGTGATGCCCCTGTCTCATTCCCTAATCCTCTTGAGTACTTAGCCTAAAGGTGAGTGCCACTATGCCAAGTCCAGTTCTTTGTAGCGCTACATAGAACAAAATTGGAAACAAAGAAGAGAATTGAACTGTTACAAAGGGAACAGAGAGGAGAAGAATGGCTTAAAACATGAACCTGTATGAAGGGAAAGGTCAAAGTCATTCTACATCTCAGAACTCAAGTTTTAGAATTTTGGGAAGAAATCATGCCTGACATATCAATGCTTACACTCTTTCCTTAATTGGTGGTGCTGAGATTGGGAGCTTCCTGGATATCATTGAATAAAGAAACATAGACAAAAAAGGACATTTAAAAAAGGACATTTTAAAAGGACATTTTTGTGTTGGCTCTGTTATGTGCAAGGTATTCTGCAGAGAAGTATTCGATTGATTGCACATTTAATCCTTGATGGAAGCGGAAATAGTCTTATGATGTATGCTGGTCTCATAGGTCATGTTGAATAAGTGATGCACACAAAGTTTACAAAGAGATCTAAAGGACTGTCTGTCTACTCAGGATCTTGAGAAATAATTAAGACATAAGTGAAGGAAAAAATGGGGAATACAGTTTTCATCTCTGGGCAGAGGATTCCCGGGAACCTTTGAACAGGAGGATAAATGACTCAAGCAGACATGAGTGAAGAAGTATGGCCCCAGAGTCAAATGGAGTTGTCTTTGCTTCTGGAATTAGACTATGTTACTATAGCCATATAAAAGCTAATGTGACAGGAGTAGGGTGCCTCTGGCAGAGGGTCAGTGATTTAACCCCAGCTCCGGTCCAAGTTTACTTTGGAAAAAAAAATCATTGTATCTAATATATGACTGCCTTGTTAAGGGACACCATAAATCCTTTTCAGCTTTAAAATACTATTTAATTAGGTAATGATTATCTATGAAGATTGTCATGGGCCTGGAAAGGAGTGAGAAATATGCAGAGTTGGTTTCTAAGAAGGTTTGTCTACAGAATATGGATTTCATTCTATAGCACAAATGAGAAAAGATTAGAAATGTCTCGCTACTTCTGGCTCATTTGTAGTTATGCCCAGATGACTTCTCTTATCCTTTAAATGTCCCAGGGACCTTTAAGACAATCTTTTACAAAGGTCATATTGAAAAGTTTAGCAAAAATGATTTTTCATACTATGTGAGGTATATATTAGTTTTTTCTTTTAAGTTGAGATTATAATCACATAATTTCTTCTGTGATTTTTCTGCTTCCAACTCCCATATGTCCCGTCTTATTCTCTTTCAGATTCATAGCATACTTTTCATTGTTTTATATGCATATATACACACATATGTACCTATACATATGTACACACATATATGTACAATATGTACGTAAATATCACTTGTTTAGTCAGTTATAATGTTACTTCTTTGCATGTTTCAGAACTGATCATTTGATATTGGACGACTGGCTGGTGTGTCTTCCAAGGGGAAGATCATTTCTACCACTTAGAATGGAAAATGGAAAAGCAAAGTTTAATTACCCATGCTTAAGCTTTTAGGACCAAAGATAGCAGATAGTCCTGAGCTCTGAGTCCCACTTGGCTACCCGAACTTGTGGCAATGTTGCTAAACCTTAGAAAGTTTGACTTTGGAAGCTTAGAAGTTGACCACACAAAGTGAGCTACTTAGCAATGTGTAGGAGATTGCGAAATAAATGAGTGACAGCTTGGGAGTAAGAATCCATGTTCAACCCCTCATATTTCTGCCATTCTTCTAGGATGCTGTTGTCAGGACACCATCTACCTAGTCCTCTGCACTCTCATCTACTCTTACTCAAACTGCCTATCAGAGCAGGATCTCAGAGATGTCTCAACCCCAGGAAGTTTTAGAACTCACCAGAAGACAAGCAGATGAGAAACATTCAGAACATGTTCTTCTGTTGGCTGAAGTGAATTTATGTCTGTTACTTTTGTATCTTACCCTAATCCCCACAGAGAGAGAACACTTATACTGTCTTTTAGCCTGGAAATTCTTCAGGGACCTCAGGTCTCCTGAGGTCTGTAAATGCCAGTACAATTAAAGCATGTGCTCTTTTAACTGAAAATTAGCTCAGCTAATATTCTCACCCCAACATGGCATATTACCTGAAGACTGGTGGGCAAACTCTGTGATGCTGAATACCTGAGAAACCTCAAAGTTATGTGCTAGGTAATGTGCAAACCCTGGAAATAGTGTAAAGAATATAGTTCCCCACCCCTTTAAATTATTCTTATCCCCTTGAATGTGTTGAGTGGAGTTAGTTCTTCCTAAATCTTTGGTTGAAATTCAGTTGTCTCAATTTCAGGGATCATATCCAGATAATAAATTATCCTCTGATGAACAAAGAAAGTTCATGGTCTGATGGAATCACATAACTGTCCTGCTTTCGGAGTTACAGCCTTTGATTTTCTTCTACTCTTCGCTTGCTAGCACTGATCTTTGGCTTCTTCTCTAGTGAATCGGGAAGTTCCATGGTTAATTAAGTGTACCTCACCAAGTCAGTACTCATAGTTGGTTTTTTATCTGTGGACCTCATATTCAAAGAAGCTTGTCTTCATTGTTTTCTCATTCATGTATTTGATTTAAGTGATTACGCCATTGCTATTTATTTTTATAGGTCCATGCAAATCACCAATTTTCCTTTGTTTCTTTCCTTTTCATTATTATTATAATTAATTATTCCATTCATTTACATCTCAAATGATTCCCCACTTTCCAGTTATCCCCTTTACCAACCCCCCATCGCATGTTATCCCACTTCCCGGATTACCCTCCACCAGCCCCCATCCCACATCTGCCCTCCTCCTCCCTTTTCCATGTATGAGAGTGCTCCTCTACCCACCCACTCTCTCCCACCCCAGTGCTCCAGTATCCCCCTCCTCTGGGGCATCAAAGTTTGCTGGGACCAAGGGCCTCCTCTCCCGTTGCTGTCGGGCAAGGCCATCCTATGCCACATATGGATCTCCAACCATGCATCCCTCTAGGTACACTCCTTGGTTGGTGGTCTAGTCTCTGGGAGAACTGGGTGGTCAAGCCAGCCTATGTTGTTCTTCCAATGGGGATGCAATTCTCGCCTTCACTCCAGTCCTTCTGCCAGCTCCTCCACCAGGTTCTCTGAGTTCAGTCTGATGGTTGGCTCCAAGCATCATCATTGCATTGATCAGTTGCTGGTCTTACCTCCCCAGGAACTGCTACACCTGGTTCCTGTCCGAGAGCACCTCTTTTTATTTATTTATTTATTTTTTAAATTGGGTATTTTTTTTTGATACTTTAATTACATTTCAAATGTTTTCCCCTTTGCAGGTCTCCTCTTTGGAACCCCCTATTCCATCCCCCCTTCACCTACCTCTATGAAGATATTCCCCAACCCACCCACCCACTCCTGTCTTTTCTCCCTGGCATTCCCTTATACTGGGGGATCTAACACCCTCAGGCCCAAGGGCCTCTCCTCCCACTGATGGCCAACAAGGCCCTCCTCTGCCATATATGTGGCCAGCACCATGGGTCCCTCCACATGTATTCTTTCGTTGGTGGTCCAGTGTCCGGGAGCAAGGTGGAGGGGAAGGGGTCAGTCCTGTTGACACTGTTGCTCCCTCCATGGGGCTGCAAACTCCCTCAGGTCCTTCAGTCCCTCCTCCAACGCCTCCATCTGGGACCCCACGTTCAGTCCAACAGTTGCTGTGAATTGAAGCTTGGGTATTCCGAACTTTTGGGCTAATATCCACTTATCAGTGAGTATATGCTGTGTTCATTCTTTTGTGATTGACTTACCTCACTCAGGATGATATTTTCAAGTTCCATCCATTTGCCTGCAAATTTCATGAAGTCATTGCTTTTAATAGCTGAGTGGTATTCCATTGTGTAAATGTACCATTTTTTCTGTATCCATTCCTCTCTTGAGGGACATCTGGGTTGTTTCCAGCTTCTGGCTATTATGAATATAGCTGTTATGAACATAGTGGAACATGTGTCCTTATTACATGTTGGAGCATCTTCTGGGTATGTGCCCAGGAGTGGTATAGCTGGGTCCTCAGGTGGTATTATGTCCAGTTTTCTGAGGGTTCACCAAACTGATTTCCAGACTGGTTGTTCAAGCTTGCAATCCCACAAACAATGGAGGAGTGTTCCTCTTTCTCCATATCCTTGCCCGCATCTGCTGTCACCTGAGTTTTTGATCTTAGCCATTCTGACTAGTGTGAAGTGGATATTTTATTTATTTACATTTCAAATGTTATCCCCTTTCCAGGTTTCTCCTCTGGAAACTGCCTATCCCATCCTCCTCCCCCTACTTCTATGAGGGTGCTCACCCATCTGTCCACCCACTCCTGACTCCCTGCCATGGCATTCCCCTACACTAGTGCATTGAGGCTTCCCAAGTCCAAGGACCTCTCCTCTCATTGATGCTTGACAAGGCCATCCTCTGCCAGATATGTGGCTGGAGCCATGGGACCTTAACCTCCCTGTGTACTCTTTGGTTGGTGGTAGACCACTTCCAGTAGATAGGCACCAATTTCCCCTTGTAAGGGTCGTGCATTCATTTAAAGAGGACACAAGCCAGAATCATGCAGTTCTTTCTAGGATGTGCCTCAGCCATGAAATGTGAGGCTTCTACTGCATGAATACCCAATCTCAGTGCTCCAATCACTTATCACTCAATCCTGAGAAGTAGAACACAGTTGGAAGTGCTTACATCTAAAATCATAAAGAAATAGCATTGAAGGTGGAGTTGCGAGATAAATTACAATGTAACGAGTATAATGATTCAGGATAAATTTGTAGAGAAATTGTTTAGGCATGTCTCAAAGCAACAGAAGAAGTAAAGAGCAGATGGTGATATATCCTGGAGTTTGACAATAGTCACATACCACTACTGTGTAAAGATGTGAGGTGGAGTTATTAGATACCAGGAAAGGTCAGCTTAAGCACAGAAGTAATGAAAGCGATGTGATCTATGCAAGAAGACACTCCAAGGTAAGCCTGGGACAGCAAGATGACATCTCTGAATGCTTCCCAGAAATGAATTTATCTGAAAAGTGGCTTTATTCAGGACTCTGGAGTATTCCAAATATAACAACTGATCACTTCCTATGTGGAGAATAGACAAACAAAGGTAAGGGATAGATTCTAGCAAGGCATACACGCTTTGCCCTGTTAGAGTAGTAATATGGTTAATTCATCTTACTCTGATTGTCATGTTACTACTGTAGGATAAATGATCCCCATGGGTTTTCATGTTCATAATAAGCACTGTGCAAATTGCTAACTAACTCACTGTAATACCATTACACATAACCAAGTAACTCATCAACTTCTGAGGAATAGAGGTTTTGTTGTACCTACCGATCTTCTTTTCAAAGTCAGCCAGATTTCTCTAGGAGCTACTTTAGCATTTATGTATTAGTGAACCCTCCTTTTGTCTTCAGAACCTGACCTGTTCATAGTACTGTCTATTGTCTACAAAAAGATAGTTATGTGTGGTTTCCATTTACCCATGTGCCCATCCTATTAATCACTTATGAACTCATCTTGTCTTTTGGAAACTTTCCAAGTTGTGACATTACACCTCCCCCTAAATGTGTGAACATTCATGTCATTTATTAGAGTTCAATGTTTATGTGGTTCTTTGACTTTCTGCAAATATATAGAATATAAATATTAGTAAATAACTGAGTGTCTAGGGATGTACTTGTGGTATCTCAGAGTGACTATGCCTGTGTATGTTTCCCTGAATCATGTGAGTGTATTGACATTCCCAGTCAAGGAAGAATTGACACATTAGTGTGCTTAGATGATGGTATCAAAAATACTGAGGCCAAGAATGGGATCCTCTTGGGAGCAATTCTCATTTGTAACTGCTCCTTTATTTGTTGATGCAACCTTGCTAATTATGTCACTTTCCTGTTTCTCTCCTTCATACAGGAGTTTGGGAATTTGGAGGGATTCATAAATTTATGTGCTAGAGAAATGATCTGAGGCCACTCTGCCAGCTGGATCCACAGCACAGCACATCCACCTACAAAGAAAAGACACACCTTTCATCCAGTGAGTGTTCATCCCTCAGACTGACCACAGTACTTCTTATCCAGATAGTATCAGTGCTGTCATTTTTATAATCTGCATATCTCCCCTCTACAAATGGACCCAATACATCTTTTAATGCCAAGGATGACAGGAAAAAGGCTAGGTTCCTATCTGATTCAAAGCTCTAATACCAGACTACCTGTCATTAGGATAGGAGGCTGATAAATTCAATTTATATTTTGTCTTGAGGCATTTCTAAACTTCTTATTTGAAAAGCCTTCATTTAGAACTATGATTCCCTGTACCCATCTATTGTGTATGCAGCTATGAAAATATCACACACACACACACACACACACACACACACACACACACCACACCATTCAAAAGCATGCCTTTTAATTTTGGTTGATTTCCTTGTTGACTATTTCATAAGAATATAATTAGGAAGAGTGTTATTATAGGTCTGTTAATGATGATTCATTTGTTATTCCTTGTGTGTGTATGTGTGGGGAGAGTGTATTTGTAAGCAAAGGAGAATGTAAAAATGACCAAATATTTGAAATATATTATATTATGTGATACCAATAAGCAACCACAGGTTTTCCTAAATTCTGTAATACAATAATATCAGATGTGACAAAGGAGGATATTGTAGGTTCTGTGTATCCATGACACATTTATGGATATGAGACAGTGATTATAAAGGCTTGGACATGTATGGATGGAAGTATAAATGTATATTTTCTGAGGTTTTAGAGAGGCTCTGGACATGTACATGTTCACATATGCTGTGCTCCATTGTCTGACCTTTATTCCCAGAGTGGTTGCATTTAGGGAATGTTGACTACCACACAGACAGACAAACCAAAGGAAGAACTTCTGTTAGAATGAGAATTGCTTTTTGTAGGAAATTCTCAGAACTTCTTTCCAGATGGGAAGGTCTAGGAAGACTCCTTCAGTTGGATCACCAGAGAAAAGGAAAGTGAACTAGATTTAATCTATATTTTGCAGGAGTCCTTATTATCCTTGGAGTTGCCAATTTTTCAATTTCTTTTTGACTTTTAGATATAGCCTAAAATAAAAATAATAAAAAAATCAGATTTGTATAGAATGAATCAAAAATGACTTATTAGAGATATCATTCATAATTCTGTTTTAAAATAGAAAGAGAAGTTTGTAGAGAATAGATGACAGAGATCCCACTGGTGGAAGGACAGCTCTCATTTCTCAGTTGGAGGAGTCAGAAATCAAGACATAGATTTCCAATTCACATCCCATACACTTTTAGGATTATGACTAGGATGTTTACCTTCTCTGGATTCTTGTCACCATCAAATTTAAGTGTGCTTCTTGAGGGTACTAAGAATAGAAGGAAAACTCTAAGTATCACAAATGATATAAGGAGCCATTTTACCTATGTTCCAAAAAGTAGAGCTTTAATTTTGGGCTGCCCAGCATCATGGAAGTTTCTTAGGCTAAATACTATAGTGTTAGTCTTTTTATGATATGGTTTCTAGTGTTGTGTTCATGTTTCTCTTAATATTGCTGTCATTATTGCGCCTGCTTAAAGACAAAAGCAAAGAAAGAATTCCCATAAGGAGAGAATTAATGGAGAAGCTAATGTGGGAAGGAAATGAAGAAGCACTTCTGAAAAGAAATGGAGGGGAACGTATTTGGGGGAGGGGGAGCTGAGGGGAGGTGCACAGAATGAGATAAGAATCTATGCCCAATAGAACAAAAAGTAGGTGTTTCCATAGGGGAGGAAAGCAGCTTTACCAAGGCGAATTACCAACAGTATTATGTCTGAAAGGGAAATCAATGTACTGGGAACATGCTTTCCTTACATTTAGAAACAAAGAGTTCATCACAGAGAAATGTGTAGACTGGGAGGGTGTGGTATCTGCAGTACAATGGAATGAGCAGCACTAGCAGGTTAAGGTTGCTGGCATTGAGAGTCTCAGAATCAGATTGGGGAAGATGACACTCAAGCAGATAACCTTCCCTGATGTAGGTAGAGAATAAAAAGAAAAAAAATTGACTGTGTGGGAAACATCTGTAGACTGGAAGCTAGAGAGGAAGATTACCAATATTTTGAAGGGGTGCTTCTGTACACAGCTATTACCTGAAGACGAAGAACCAGAAGATGAATAGGATTGAAGGTGCTGTACAGCAGGCTGATAGACTCGGAGTCTGGAAGGAGTGATAGTGATAAAATCTGAAGTAATGGGCTGCCTTTGGAACAGGAGAGACTTCTGCTCAGAGAACTGAGGTAAGAATGGATAAAGGTGTGAATAAATTTAAAACTTTAAGTAGAAATAGTAACATATGTAATTTCAATAAAACATTTTATTTCTTCAGTTAGGTGAGCCTGGTAATAGATTTATTTTTTTAATGTTTGTGGTTTATTATGTGGATTTCAAAGAAAGGAAGGCAGAGATCCACATGTGTGGCAGAGGAGAGTCTTGTTAGCCATTAGGGGGAGCAGAGGCCCTTGGGCCTGAGGGTGTTAGATCCCCCAATAGAGGAGAATGCCAAGGAGGGATGATGAGAGTGGGTAGGTGGGTGGGTGGAGGAATACCCCCATAGTGGCAGGGGGAGGGGGAGGGAATGGGGAGGTTCCAAAGGGGAGATCTGGAAAGGGGGAAACATTTGGAATGTAAATAAAGTATGAAAAAAATAAAGTCACAAATAAGAAAAAAAAAAAAAAAAGAAAGAAAGGCAGAGATCAGGGGAACTGTCTCAGTAGAGAGTGTATCAGGAAGTATAGAAAATTAACCAGGAGAAAACAAAGCAATAATAGTGTTTCCTAGATGGTGCACAAGCATTAGAAGGCTAAGTGGGAAGTAGAAAATCATGGAATTTAAGATTTAAGAGCTAGAATTTTAATTTTTTTGTGATGACAATTTCAGGGTGACCATAGCATTGGGAGGTTGAGGCAAAGTCTGGTTAAAGGTTATTTGATCTGAAGTGTGTGGCTGCATGTAGTTTATCTATGCTGTTAACTGGGAAGTTCCCAAAGGCAAGGCCATTTTCTTACTTTGACTATTTTAATTTCTATTTTTCTCTCCAATTCGAAGTATATGATTTCTGGAGGGTGTGGGGAAGTGGTAAGATATTTTACTTGATGGTACTGACCAGAGGGCTTTGTGCATGTGGTCTGCATTTAATCATCAGCTCTTCTTAGAGCTTCCCCTTGTCCCAGGGTATATACTGGGCCTGGCAGTACAGAAATGAATAGAGATATGTTCCATTCTAAAAGAACTAATAGTCTTGTAGTCGGGGCAGAATGCAGGCACACATATTTTATCCCTGCCATTTTGTGTTGGACACAGGGCATCTGAAAGAAGGAAAGTGAAGAACTTCTCTCACATCCTCTCTTGGGCCTAATCCTCATCTGTCTTCTCCCACCTTCCTACCATGCTAGGCTTGAACAGCACTCCCTTCCAGCCAGCCACACTACAGCTGACAGGCATTCCTGGGATGCACACAGGCCAAGCTTGGATTGCCTTGATTTTCTGTTTCCTCTACTTCATCTCCATTGCAGGCAACCTCACTATCCTCGCTCTGGTCATTCGGGAACCTCCTCTACACCAACCCATGTACTATTTCCTCTCTATGCTCTCTCTCAATGATTTGGGAGTGTCCCTATCTACACTTCCCACTGTGCTTGCTACCTTCTGTTTTAATTACCGCCGTGTTGGTTTTGATGCCTGTCTGGTCCAGATGTTCTTCATTCATACATTTTCTTTCATGGAGTCGGGCATACTACTCGCCATGAGCTTTGATCGTTTTGTGGCTATCTGTGACCCACTAAGGTATTCCACTGTGCTTACCAATAGCCGCATCTTGGCTATGGGTCTGGGTATCCTTGCCAAAAGTTTCACTACCCTCTTTCCTTTCCCCTTTCTTGTAAAAAGATTGCCCTTTTGCAAGGGCAATGTGCTCCATCACTCATACTGCCTCCATCCAGATCTGATGAAAGTGGCATGTGGAGACATCCACGTTAACAATATCTATGGGCTCTTTGTGGTGATTTTCACATATGGCGTGGACTCAGTTTTCATCCTTCTGTCTTATGCATTGATCTTGAGAGCTGTCTTGGTTATTGCATCACACGAACAGCGACTCAAGGCACTCAACACCTGCATATCACACATCTGTGCCGTACTTGCATTTTATGTGCCCATAATTGCTGTCTCCATGATCCATCGCTTCTGGAAAAGTGCTCCAGCTGTTGTTCATGTTATGATGTCCAATGTCTATCTGTTTGTGCCTCCCATGCTTAACCCCATCATCTATAGCGTGAAGACCAAGGAGATCCGAAAAGGGATGCTCAAAGTTTTTCATAAATTCCAGACCTGAAGAATGTGGCAGATCCTGAGAGAGTTCTTTTGGAGGAGGGACTAAGACTTGCTTGGCAAATTTAAGAATTTGTTAAAACAAATAAGAGGCCTCAAGCTTTCAATAGTTGTAAATTTGGAATCAATAAAAATAATCTGATTTATACAATGATGAACTTAGTTATTGGCCACTGACTGTGTGAGTCCTTCTGCTAATTTCTAAGAATGTTACAATGGTGAGCATAACACACTGTTAAATGAACAGATATACGTGTCAAAAGATGTAGAAGCAGCAACTAATGCCATGAAAGGTGTTGGTTTCTTTTTTTTTCAGGAATAACAAAGTCTTGTAGTGCAAACTGGCTTGAACATGGGGATTCTAAAATCACAAAGAATGAGGTGGAAAATTTAAATACAGAATAATCCTATGGAGGTTTGATGTTGATATATTTGTAGAAATAAAGGCAGGATGTATTAGGTAGCTAGGGAATAGCTTCTGAAAGCTGACAGAGGTTACGTAGAGCGTTCCCTTCAGGATAGAAGGATGAAGGTAACACTCAGGTCTTGCCAGAAAAAAAAATTGCCTGAGACAAAATATTTAAAAATGTTTGGAGCCTCAACTCTCCAGTTATGGTCCAATAAATAACACAGTCATGCCTCATAGATTTTCAGAGAACACAATCTTTAGCTCCACATTCACCTTACCAAATGAGAATGAATTAAGTATGAACCTGATGACTATAGCTTAGGAAGCTTAGCAGGTATCTGAAAAATTTCCAGGAGCTAAGTGTTGCATGTAAAGTAAGATAGGACACTAGCATTAAATGTTTGGAAACACAGTTCTCATTGTGTGATTCTCACACCAGTATCGTGAACCACACCTGGAAGTTTGAGGGACTTTCCAACTCCAAGGACTCTTCTCTGAGTCCATGAAACAGATTCTGGAGAGTAGACATAACAGTTTGTGTTTGAATAAGTGCCCTCAAGAAGATGAGAGTGGGTGGGTAGGTGGGTAGGGGAATACCCTCATAGAGGCAGGGGGAGGGGGAGGGAATAGGGAGGTTCCAAAGAGGAGATCTGAAAAGGGGGAAACATTTGGAATGTAAATAAAGTATCAAAAAAAAAATAAGTTCCTTCACTTACTCTTATACTGTAACTTAGAACAGTACCCTTGAATACGTGGGCAAAGGCATAATTTCTTTTGTTCAATGAGGAGGCTTCCTCTTGAGAAGCATGGGGAACACAGTCTAAAGAAATTATTCAAGTCTAGTGGATGGTTTTTAAAGTTGGGGGAGACTGAGTACATCTCAGGAGTGTGATACCTGTGGTGAAGAAAGCAAGATGGTTTGCCATCCAATCCCCATGAGGTGGGGGAAGTTAGAAGTCATCTTAGCTTCAGATGAGAGTTTGATGAGCCACCTCACACTGCCTGCCCCACGATATACATCCCTTTCCTCACAGTCTGGACCATTGTTATCTAAACCTACCGGACATGGAAAAATTGAGATGGGGCTTTCAAAGAAGCAGACAGAATTAAAGAGTAAAGAAAGTTAGCTTTTTCAATTAGATGAGGGATCAGAGAATTCCATGTGTACAAGTGCCCGGACTAGGAAGTCCCCTGAGAAATCCCTCAGTCTACTGTAAGGCATTCTACTTACACTTGAAAGGGTGTATTTCTCTCTCCACTTAAACTTTCAACTGGGAGGGACCTCATGATTTCTTCACGAATGCTAAAATTGTAATACAATATTCAGTTAAAAGTTTTATGAGTGTATGTTTGTTTTACTGATGTATTTGTAATATTATTTTCTTTCTTTCCTATGTTACCGCTTCTTATTTTCCATTTATTTATTTATTTATTTATTTTTCAAACTTTATTTACATTTCAAATGTTTCCCCCTTTCCAGATTTCCCCCTTTGGAACCTCCCCATTCCCTCCCCCCTCCCCTGCCACTATGTGTGTATTCCATTTTCATTCAAGTGTATCAAGTGGGTTGACCATCTTCTCCCCATTACCCTCTCCTATTCTCCATTTCCTCTCTGATAGTTCCCTCCGCTTCTTTAATAGTCCTTCTTCTACCTTAATGTCACATATGTTTGGCTGCTTGAATTACATGTGGGGGAAAATAAAAAAGTTTTCTTTCCGAATCTGCACTACCAAGCAGTGAACACATAAAATAGTTTATGACATTTTTATACAGATATATCATTTTGCTTGGTTTCACTCCCACACAACCTTCTCTTGTCTCCCTACTCCCTTCTATTTGTTTCTTTCTTCCTCCAAATAGTCCCCCTTGCTTTCATATTACACGCAAACATGTGCACATGCATGCAACACAAGTGTATGTACACACTTATATGCTTACACAATGCACATGGCACACTCACACATATGTACAGATGCACAACAGACGACATAATATTTGTCTTTACTTTTCCTGTCCTCTTGTCTACTTCCCTTTATAATTCTTTCTCCTCTCATAGTTGGCTTTTTATTTTCATATTATTTATGCATTTTGTTTCAATTCACCCTTAAGTCTAGATTCTTCATGTGAGAAAACATATATGTCTTTTAAAATCTGGATTATTTTACTTTACAAGATGAACTCCAATTCAGTCTATTTTCCTGAAAATGACACAATTCCACTCTCTTTCTCTCTGATTAAAATCCCACCAAATTAATATAATATAATATAATATAATATAATATAGTATAATATAAATTCACTAGATCTCTGGGGAGATAGGGTAATACCTCTCCAAGGGAAATGGTTTTTTAAAAGTTCTTGATTTCTATCCCCAAGGTGAGATCTCACCTTCTCCACTTTCCAGAACACCTCAGTATCACACTGGGACAAAACAGAACCCCAAAGGCCCAGGTCTCTGGGAAGCTCTTGTTTAGATATATAAATCCATCTTTGCTCTTTGTCTAGTGACTGCCTGAGGCCACTGTGGAGCCATTGTGAACTTTGGCCATCTGTAAATCTAAGGATCCCTTCATATAGCCCTCTCAGGTGATTTTGAACCTGTGCTTTCTTGATATGTGTACAAGAAGTGTGTTTTTATCCATCATTCTATTGGCTTCTCAGGTTCTATGATTGTGGTCCTGTATTTTTAAATTTCTGTTAATGCCTGTGTGTGTATGAATAGATGCCACAATTTATTTAGTCCATGACAGAGAATTTTAACACAGTAAACAAATCAACAAATCTCATTGTTATGTAGGTTTTCTTTAGAAAGAGTAATACGGATTCAAATGCCTTGTAGTTTCCCAGGTGGTTTCAGTTGGGATTACCTGAGGTCATCTTAGTAATACAGGTGGTGTGATGATGATGATGATGATGATGATGATGATGATGATGACGACGACGACAAGGGTCTGTCATGTCTCACACTGATCCACAGCCATGAAATTCTGTCACTGAATGGGTGAGAAATTTTTTGCCTGCAAAAAAGAGAGCTGAAAGGAACTTTAATCCCAGTTCAGCAGGTGCTGCCAGCACTCCTCCTCACTCCCACCTGTGCTTGTTCTGCCTTTGACTATCTCCACTGCCTGTAAGCAGTGTAGCTTTAACTCTGGGAAAAACATTCCTTACATGACCTTCAAACTATCTTCTTGTTACCAACCTTTCACTCTCCTCCTCTCATCCTAGGCCCTACTCATCTGCATTGAGGTTCCCCTGTGTTCTCCAAAGCTCCTCTTATGGTACTTGTTGGTTTGATGACTGTCTAGAATGTGGAACCCTGGACTTCCAGCTTTGACTGAGCATCACATCAGAGCTTCTGCCCATCTAGTTATGCTTTTAGTTTTCCAAAAGCATACTTTGGAGTCAAAGTAATAGAAAGTGCAGTGGTGGTACTTGGTCAGACAGAAGCAAGAGCTCAAAAGATCTCAGAGTCCAACAGGGAGGATAGAAGTACAAGTACAGTGTAGGGATAGGTTATGGGATCTATTTGTTGTTTTGTTTGAGACAGGATGTCTTTATATTGCCATCCCTGGAACTTGCTATGTAGACCAGGCTAGCCCTGAACTCAGAGATCTGCTTGCCTTTGCCTCCCAAGTGCTGGGATTAAAGGCATTCACCATCATGACTGGCTATGAAGTCATTTTTTTCATTGAATATCCCTAGTTTTCCAAACAATCTCATTGAAGACATATTTACAGGTTTTAACATTCAGATACAATAGCACTATATAATACAAATAATAAAAATTAAGCAAAAGCAAAGGAATACCAGTTGCTGGTAATTACCCACCTCTAGGGTATAAACTATGCATCCAGCACAGAATTGCCTCTCAGCTCCAAATGATACCATGGTAAGTTTTCTTAAAGAAAATTGGGTGTCAATAATGGGAAAGATAAGATCCTCAGAACAAGAAGCCCGAATGATGTTTTGGGAACATTTCCCTTTGTGGAAATCAACAGTATAAGAATATTTTTAGAATGAAGTAAAGAATCAATAGTGGAATGCCACAGTTCTAAACTGTAGACTGTCCTAAGAATGATGCAGGAATCTGTAAAGTATTAAGAAGCTATCTTTGAAAGAATTTCATTGCATGGACAGTATGTGAGCCCGAGAATTTAGGCTTTAAATATAAGAGAATACTTGTTTTCAAAAATTTCAAGCATACTGCTGAGTAGAAATATTATAAATTATAAACAATAATTGTCACAGTATGTTTTAAATACAGTAGCATTCTGCTGAAGGAAGAATGTCACTGTTAACAAAGTATTAAAAGTCTATAAAATATTATAAAGATTAGGATTGAGATAACTTTTTAATTTATGCTTACATAGTATTATAAAAAGCTGTCGCCATGCAAACTGTGTATCCCATTATTCATTTGTGTTAAATTTATTAACCATTGGGAATCTTGACATGAAAACCTGGGTGTTATAAGCCAGATACTTTGAGAAGTAGAGAAATAATTTAGTATGAGCAATATGCAATATGGAGAAGGAATTATAAAGCACCATGTTGAAACTTTTAATTGTTGCTTATATATTCAATTATTTAGTCATTTGGTATTTTTTACACAAATCTACTATGTATTTAAACTCATGCAATTATTAGGATTTATTGGAGAAAATCAGCTTTCTCCCTTTTTTTCTGATGGAGTTTCAGTCTAGTAGGATATATAGATATTAAACTAACAAATACACAAGAAAATATATACTCATGGATTACAATTAATGTTTTCATGGATATTCAGACCCAGAAGAATAAATTTCTCTGTAAGACAATAAGATAGGATGAAGTCAGTGTTTTTTAGGGTGCAGTAAACTTTCAATTATCAAGCATAATTAAGTGGACCAGGGATGACAGTTTGGTAGCAAGATTATAACAGGGATATTATGAAACATATAAGCCGAACTATAGTATATTGTGAGCTAAGCAGATACAAAGCAATACATAATAAACACAAGAAAAACATAAAGGAAGATCTATTTCATTTTCTTGTACTGAGAATTTATTTTTTCCATTATTGACTTCAGACTTCCATTAGACAAACTGGTCTAATTATACTCCAAGAAGGTATAAAATAATGCCTTATCTAGGTCTACATTTGTGGGTGAAATCTTGAGCAACTGGAGCGTATTTGGGTTTCCTTAAAGGGCCAGGCAGAGGCTGAAGGATGAGTCCAGCAGATGATAAACAACAAGGAAATGTGGAGTTGCAATCCAGAATGAAAGCTTAATGAAAAACAAGGGAGTGGATGGTGATTTGAGGTTTGCTTGCAAGTGTCACTGTAGTGTAAAAGACTGCCATTGCACAGTGTAAGAATGAGGCATTGTTGTGTGCTACTTTCACCCCAGGAAATAAAGGTAATTGTATCCTGTATTAATTTAATTGGCATGGAATATTACTCGAATCACTGCAATTTTTCAGCATTAATATGTACTAAAGGTTGAGAATGTAATGTGTAAAGTAGAAACAAGAGGATTTATGAATAAGAGACATAAGGAAGCATACTTCACCTGTCAGGAGAGCTGTTTGTTTTTAGAAAAACACAAGATGAATTGCGTGGGACTTCACCAGAGCTCCACAGGAAGACTGCAAACAATGGGAAAGCAGGCTCTCTGGCCAGTCTTCCTGTTGCCTAGTTCTTTTCTGCATGGTCATTGCTTTTCACATTCCCTTTGCTGGTTATACATGGCTCTAACTCTTCATCTGTCCTGCAGAGCAGTTCTAAAAGTTCTTCAAATATGTGGACAATTTTTGTCAACTATGGGTAATCATGAAGGATTCACACAGAAGCTGTGATGTAAACAACTATTCAGCTGTGAATGACTAAATGCATGACTAGAATTTACTCAGCTTGCATATCAATTATATGTCATTTTATCTACTATTCACATTTCTTTTACTACAAATTTGATTTACTATGCTATCTTCCATTTATTAGATTACATTATATCAAGCCACATCACATAATTCTAAACTTTAGTAAAAGCTCTGAGTAGTTCCTTGGTGGCCAGTTGGGTCATTTATCTGCATCTTCAGTCAGTTCATAGATTCTGGGTCAAGCCTCATTTCACAGCACTGCATCATCAATAGGTTTGCTGAACTATGTTTTCCCTTCATAGGTAGCTTGTATATTTGTATTTTCACCCAGAATGTTAATTTCCAGTCTTCTAAAGTCAGAATATCAGTTTAATCAATGTATTTCTTCTTGTCTGAAACAGAGTGAGAACCCATGGGTGTGATTGCTTACCTAGGTGTTCTGGTCTCAGATTTACAGTCGCAATAACAGACTTACAGATATAGAGTGACAATTCAACTCTGTGATGACTAACCTAGATCAAAGTGGGATTCACTTTTACCACCTTAGCCTGAGCCCTGAATATCAATATTCTCTACCTTCTACACATTTCAGTATGAGAATTGTATACCTTCATTTTATCAGTAAACAAACAAAACAGCAATCTCTCATAAGATTAAGCAATCTGAAATGCCTCTTTGATATGCAACAGGTGAGTACTGGGGACTCAGGATCAGGGAGAATAAGAACATCTGCTTGTAACTTCACCCACAAGCATTCTCAACTCCTTTCTTCAATTTTTACAGTGGTTGGTAATAAGTGTGACTCAACAGGTTTGAGCTAACTTCAGTTTGTTTCAAATGCAGGTGAAAATTTAGCTCTACTGTTGGTGTCATGGGAGCAGAGAACAATGAAAGTCTTGACCTCCTATCAGTCTTCCTGACTGGAATTCCAGGAATGGAGGCCCAACAAGGCTGGCTCTCCATTCCCTTTTTCATCATGTACATGGTTGCTATTGTGGGCAACAGCCTAATCATGGCAGCAGTGCAGGAAGACTCAACTCTCCATGAGCCAATGTACCTGTTCCTCTCCATGCTGGCCATCACTGAGGTGGGAGTCTCTATGTCCACACTGCCCACTGTTATGGGCATTCTTTGGTTTGATGCCTACAGAATTGACTTTGATGGCTGTTTGGCACAAATGTTCTTCATTCACACTTTCTCTGGCATGGAATCAGGAGTCCTGTTGGCCATGAGTTATGACCGCTTTGTAGCCATCTATAATCCTCTGCGCTATACAGTCATTCTAACTCTGCCTCGGATCATATCCATGGGTCTTGGTATTACACTAAAGAGTGTTGCGCTCATGGCCCCACTTCCAATTCTTTTAAAACAACTACCATATTGTCACATAAATACTCTCTCCCATTCTTATTGCCTCCACTCAGACTTGATCCAACTGCCTTGTGCAGATACTAGGCTGAACAGCATCCTGGGGCTGGCCATTGTCTTGGCCACTTTTGGGCTGGACTCATTTCTCATTGTGGTCTCTTATGGGCTCATTCTTTACACAGTGATGGGTATTGCATCTGGTGAGGGTCGGAAGAAGGCACTCAACACATGTGTGTCACACATTTGTGCAGTGCTTATATATTATGTGCCTATGATTGGTGTGTCTGTGATGCATCGTGTTGCCAAGCATGCATCACCAGTGGTCCACACACTCATGTCAAGCATCTATCTATTTGTGCCACCAGTGCTCAATCCCATCATATACAGTGTTAAGACCCGTCCAATCCAACAGGGAATTGCCAAGTTGTTCTCCTGCAAGAAGGGATTGATTTGAATCACACACTCAGAAGGCAAGGATTATTCTTCTTCCACAAGGAAAGTTTTCTGTTAGGTATTTTGATAAGGAAAAGAAGAATTCAAAGCATTACTACAAACTTGATTTTGAATAATAAATGTCATACTCACATTTTACATTTTACTGACATACATGTACATATATGTCCAACTTTTCTTCTTTAATCAGATATGCTAATTGAATGTAGGAATAATAAATCTATCATTTATCTCATTCCAACTCTTACAAAATAGTCAGTTAAAATTAGTTTTGTGATTTAATGATATTTAAATTAGAATAAATAAAAATTCATTTTTATGGAATTCATAGGGTTGAACTGTCCCCCTAAGGATAGTGATTCTGGAAATGTCCATTTGAATTAGTATACTTTCCTGTTTGCCACCAGATATTCATGGTTTTAACATTTTCTTCCTTGTGAAAGAACTCCATTTCACTCTGGAAACTGTCCACGTTTAAACAATAAATAATCACACGATAACCTATCCATGAAGACACATTGCTATATAAGGAACCGATTCTTCATTCAACTCACCATGCAAGTTTCCACATCCAGATTTTATGTGTTTCTAAAGACTCTGGGAAGTACATTGACTGAATGAGTTTAATTGAGGGATATAGTAAAATATGAGCAGCCTCATCTGTCCCGGTATCATGCATGAATATTCTGTCTTTCCCCTTTCTTCCTTCTCTTCCCTCAGTCTCTGTCAGCTTCAGCATGCTGTGAAGTATGTTCTGTTCTCTTCCCTGATCCCTTTTCTCAGCTCTATCAGCACAGGTCCAATTGTTTCTTCCTCCTTCTGGCTGTGATTTAATAGAAAGTATCATAGAATGGGGATGACCACACTCTCTCTTCTCCTGAACTGCATCTCTCTTTGTAGAGCTGGTTCATAGGTCTAGTACCAAGTCCTTAGCCTCTCTCACCTCATGGGATCAAATTACAATGATATTATTTTCGATTTTGTAGTATTCCTCCCTATTCATTTACTTTAGCAGTCACCTATACAGAGTAATATTTTGTTTGAAACAGCAATTATAAAAATTTTGTTTATATATTCTCCAGGGCAACAGAAATCTGTCTAGCTTCAGTATTTTTTATGTTGATAGCTAATATTTTATAATACATGCATGTAGTTGGTGAGGGCTCACTTTCAGAGATGATATAGCAGGTTTACAACAGTTCACTCTATACTTCATGCATCTATATTTATAAAGACTCAATAATTGATGACAGTGATTTGAGAATATATTCTTTTTATTTATTTATTTATTTTATAATTTTTATTTATTTTTTTATTTTTTTCATATTTTTTATACTTTATTTACATTTCAAATGTTTCCCATTTTCCAGATCTCCCCTTTGGAAACTCCCCATACCCTCCCCCTCCCACACACCCACTTACCCACTCTCGTCATCCCTCCTAGCCATTCTCCTATACTGGTGGATCTAACACCCTCAGGCCTAAGGGCCTATGCTCCCCTTGATGTCTAACAAGACCCTCCTATGGTGCAATGTGGCCAGCACCATGGGTTCCTCCATGTGTATTTGGTTAGTGGTCCAGTCTCCAGGAGTATCGAGGGATCAGGCCAGTTGCTGCTATTGCTCCCTCTCTGGGGCTGAAAACTCTCTCAGCTCCTTCAGTCCCTTCTCCAAGTCCTCCATCTGGGACCTCACACTCAGCCCTACGGTTGCTGTGATGTGACTCTTGGGTATTTCAAACATTTGGGCTAATAACCACTTATCAGTGAGTACATACTATGATCATTCTTTTGTGACTGCATTAACTCGCTCAGGATATTTTCAAAATCCATCCATTTGCCTGCGAATTTCATGAAGTCATTGTTTTTATTAGCTGAATAGTATTCCATTGTGTGAATGTACCACATTTTCTGTATCCATTCCTCTGTTGAGGGACATCTGGGTTGTTTCCAGTTTCTGATTATTATAAATATGGCTACTATGAACATAGTGGAAAATGTGTCTTTATAACATGTTGGAGCATCTTCTGAGTATATGCCCAGGAGTGAAATAGGTGGGTCGTCAGGTAGTACTATGTTCATTTTTCTGAGGGTCTGCCAAACTGATTTCCAGAGAGGTTGTATCAGCTTGCATTTCCAGCAGCAGTGGAGGAGTGTTCCTTTTTCTCCACATCCTCGCCAACATCTGCTGTCACCTGAGTTGTTGATCTTAGCCATTCTGATTGGTGTGAGGTAGAATCTCAGGGTTGTTTTGATTTGCATTTCCCTGATGAGTAAGGATGTTGAACATTTCTTTCAGTGCTTCTCAGCCAGTGAGTTTCCTCAGTTGAGAATTCTCTGTTTAGCTCTGTTCCGCATTTTTTTGATAGGGTTATTTGGATCTCTGGAGTCTAGCTTCTTTAGTTCTTTGTATACATTGGATATTAGCCCTCTATCGGATGAAGGATTGGTAAAGATCTTTTCCCAATCTGTAGGTTGCCGTTTTGTCCTATTTACAGTGTCCTTTGCCTTACAGAAGCTTTGTAATTTTATGAGGTCTCATTTATGGATTCTTGATTTTAGAGCACAAGCCATTGGTGTTCTGTTCAGAAACTTTTCCCCTGTGCCCATGTGTTTGAGACTTTTCCCCACTTTCTCTTCTATTAAATTCATTGTATCTGTTTTTATGTGGAGGTCCTTGATCCACTTGGACTTGAGCTTTGTACAGGGAGATAGGAATGGATCAATTCACAATCTTCTACATGTAGACTGCCAGTTGACCCAGCACCATTTGTTGAAGATGCTGTCTTTTTCCCACTGGATGATTTTAACTCCTTTGTCAAAGATCAAGTGTCCATAAGTATGTGGGTTCATTTCTGGGTCTTCAGTTCTATTCCATTGATCTACATACCTGTCACTGTACCAATACTATACAGTTTTTATCACTACTGCTCTGTAGTACAGCTTGAGGTCAGGGAGGCTGATTCCCCAGAAGTCCTTTTATTTGTTGAGAATAGATGTTGCTATCCTGGGTTTTTTGTTATTCCATATGAATTTGAGAATTGCTCTTTCTAAGTCTATGAAGAATTGAGTTGGGATTTTGAAGGGGATTGCATTGAATCTGTAGATTGCTTTCAGCAGGATGGCCATTTTAACTATATTAATCCTGCCAATCCATGAGCATGGGTGATCTTTCCATCTTCTGAGGTCTTCTTCGATTTCTTTCTTCAGAGACTTGAAGTTCTTGTCATACAGATCATTCACTTGTTTGGTTAGAGTCACACCAAGGTATTTTATATTGTTTGTGAAATTGTGAGGGGTCTCATTTCCCTAATTTTTTTCTCAGCCTGTTTATCCTTCAAATACAGGAAGGCTACTGATTTGCTTGAGTTAATTTTGTATCCAGCCACTTTGCTGAAGTTGTTTATCAGCTGTAGCAGATCTCTGGTGGAGTTTTTCGGGTCACTTAAGTGTACCATCATATCATCTGAAAATAGTGATATTTTGATTTCTTCCTTTCCAATTTGTATCCCTTTGACCTCCTTTTGTTGTCTGATTGCTCTAGCTAGAACTTCAAGTACTATATTGAATAGATAGGGAGAAAGAGGGGAGCCTTGCCTAGTTCCTGATTTTAGTGGGATTTCTTTGAGTTTCTCTCCATTTAGTTTGATGTTGTCCACTGGTTTACTGTATATTGCTTTTACTATGTCTAGGTATGCTCTTCGAATTCATGATCTTTTTAATACTTTTATCATGAAGGGATGTTGAACTTTGTCAAATGCTTTTTCAGCATCTAACGAAATGACACTGTGGTTTTTTTCTTTGAGTTTGTTTATGTCGTGGATTACATTGATGGATTTCCAGGTATTGAACCATCCCTGCATCCCTGGGATGAAGCCTACTTGGTCATGGTGAATGATCCTTTTAATGTGTTCTTGGATTTGGTTTGCAAGAATTTTATAGAGTATGTTTGCATCGATATTCATAAAGGAAATTGGTCTGAAGTTTTCTTTTATTGTTGTGTGTTTGTGGGGTTTTGTCATAGAATGAATTGGGTAGTGTTCCTTCCATTTCTATTTTGTGGAATAGATTGAACAGTATTGGTATTAGATCTTCTTTAAAGGTCTGATAGAATTCTGCACTGAACCTATCGGGTCCTGGACTTTTTTTTGGTTGGGAGACTTTTAATGACTCCTTCTATTTCTTTAGGAGTTATGGGACTGTTTAAATGGTTTATCAGATCCTGATTTAACTTTGGTAATTGGTATCTGTCTAGAAACTTGTCCATTTCCTCCAGATTTTCCAATTTTGTTGCATATAGGCTTTTGTAGTAGAATCTGATGATTTTTTAAATTTCCTCAGAATCTGTTGTTATATCTCTCTTTTCATATCTAATTTTGTTAATTTGCATACTGTCTCTGTGCCCTTTGGTTAGTCTGGCTAAGGGTTTATCTATCTTGTTGATTTTCTCAAAGAACCAGCTCCTGGTTTTGTTGATTCTTTATACAGTTCTTTTCATTTCTACTTGGTTGATTTCAGCCCTTAATTTGATTATTCCCTGCCTTCTATTCCTCTTGGGTGTATTAGCTTCTTTTTGTTCTAGAACTTTCACGTGTGCTGTTAAGCTGCTAGTTTATGCTCTCTCCAGTTTCCTTTTGGAGGCATTCAGAGCTATGAGTTTTCCTTTTAACACTGCTTTCGTTGTGTCCCATAGGTTTGGGTATATTGTACTTTCATCTTCATTAAATTCTAGGAGGTCTTTAATTTCTTTCTTTATTTCCTCCTTCGCCAAGTTAACATGGAGTAGAGCATTGTTCAGCTTCCATTTGTATGTGGTCTTTCAGTTGTTGTTGTTGCTGTTGTAGTTGAAAACCAGCCTTATTCCGTAGTGATCTGATAGGAGGTATGGGATTATTTCAATCTTTTTATATCTTTTGAGGTTTGTTTTGTGATTAATTATATGATCAATTTTGGAGAAAGTACCATGAGGTGGTGAGAAGAAAGTATACTCTTTTGATGTAGGATGAAATGTTCTATAGATATCTGTTAAATTTATTTGGTTCATAACATCTATTAGTTTCACTGTGTCTGTTTAGTTTATGTTTCCAAGATCTGTCCATTGTTGATAGTGGGGTGTTGAAGTCTCCCACTATTATTGTGTGAGGTGCAATGTGTGCTTCGCGCTTCAGTAAAGTTTCCTTTATGAATGTGAGAGCCCTTGCATTCGGGATATAGATGTTCAGAATTGAGAGTTCATCTTGGTAGATTTTTCCTTTGCTGAGTATGAAGTATCCTTCTTTATCTTTTTTGATTACTTTTGGTTGAAAGTCGATTTTATCTGATACTAGAATTGCTACCTCAGCCTGTTTCTTGGAGTCATTTGCCTGGAAGATTGTTTCCCAGCCCTTTACTGTAAGGTAGTGTTTGTCTTTAACATGGGGGTGCATTTCCTGGATGCAGCAAAATACTGGGTCCTGTTTATGGATCCAGTCTGTCAGTCTATGTTTTTTTATTGGGGAATTGAGACCTTTGATGTTAAGAGATATTAAAGAAGAGTGATTGTTGCTTTCTATTATTTTCGATGTTGTTTATATGTTTGTGTGGCTATCTTCCTTTGAGTTTGTTTAAAGATTACCTTCTTGCTTTTTCTTGGGTATAGTTTCCCATCTATTATTCTTTGTAGAGCTGGGTTTGTGGAAACATACTGTGTAAATTTGGATTTGTCATAGAATATTTCAGTTTAACCATCTACGATTATTGAGAGTTTTTCTGGGTATAGCAGCCTGGACTGGCTTTTGTGTTCTCTTAGAGTCTGTATGAGATCTGTCCAGGATCTTCTAGCTTTCATAGTCTCTGGTGAGAAGTTTGGTGTAATTCTGATAGGTCTGCCTTTGTATGTCACTTGCCCTTTTTACCTTACTGCTTTTAATATTTTTTTCTTATTTTGTGTATTTGGTGTTTTGACTACAATGTGATGGGAGGAATTTCTTTTCTGGTCCAGTCTATTTGATGCTCTGTAGGCTTATTGTATATTTGTGTTCATGTCTTTCTTTAGGTTATGGAAGTTTTCTTGTATAATTTTGTTGAAGATATTTACTGGTCCTTTAATTTGGGAATCTTCACTCTCTTCTATACCTATTATCTTCAGGTTCTGTCTTCTCATTGTATCCTGGATATCTTGGATGCTTTGGGTTAGGAGTTTTTTGGATTTTGTGTTTTCTTTGACTGTTGTGTCCATGTTTTCTATGGTATCTTCTGCACATGAGATTCTCTCTTCCATCTCTTGTATTCTGTTGGTGATGCTTGCATCTATGACTCCTGATTTGTTTCCTATGTTCTCTAACTCCAGGGTTGTCTCCGTTTGTGATTCTTTTATTGTTTCTATTTCTGTTTTTATTTCCTGAATGGTTTTGTTCATTTGTTTGATGGTGTTCTCCTGTAATTCTTTAAGGGATTTTTGTGTGTCCTCTTTAAGAGCTTCCAGTTGTTTACGTGTGTTCTTTTGTATTTCTTTAAGGGTGTTATTTATTTCCTTCCTAAAATCTTGTTTCACCATCATCAGATATGATTTTAAGTCTGAGTCTTACTTTCTGGTGTGTTGGGGTATCCAGGGCTTGCTGTGGTGGGAGACCTGGGTTCTGAAGATGCCTAGTATTCTTGGTTTCTGTTTCTTGTGTTCTTACCCTTGCCTTTTGCCACCTGGTTATCTCTGGTGTTTGCTGGTCTTACTCTCTCTGACTGTGACTTGTCTTTCCTGCAAGCCTAGGTGTCAATACTCCTTGATGACCAGTTCTCTCTGTGCTTAAAGGTGTGTCGGCACTCCTGGTATACCATCTCTCACCTGGCACTATTTGATTATGGAGCCCTATGTCACAGGATCTCCTCTCCAGCCACTGAAAGAAACCAGATTCCTCTTCCTCAGTCCCTGTGATCTGGGTATTCCAGGTGGGTCTCTCTGAGCAGTCAGTCTTGCCCCCACTCCTGGGAGGCTAGCTTTCTCCTGGTGCTGTTTAGCTATGGAGCCCTGTTGGCCCAGGTAGAGGTCTCCAGCCACAGGTGGAAACCGGAAGGCTCTTACCTCCAGGCTGTTCCTCAGTACCGGTGTCTGGAGCCCAACTCTTGCTGGCTTTTCCAGACTCATGGGCTGCTAGCTTTCTCCCGGTGTTGTTTGGCTATGGAGCCCTGTTGGCCCAGGCAGAAGTCTCCTGCCATGAGAATATATTCTTTAACAGATATTTACACCAATGCATTTGTTGCTGCTAACTCATTTTTTAAATTTTTGCCTCCAACAAAGTTTTGACTGTGAAATATATTTTTGTGTTTATAATTATTTTAAAATTTATTCTATTATAAATATATGTGACAAAACCTACATAGATATTTAAATATATGTTTCCAAAATACCTATCCTGTGCTACGTTTAAAGAGCCCATGAATTTGAAAGAGAGCAAGTCAGGTATATAGGAGGGTTTGGAGGAGTCAAAGAGAAGGGTGGAATGATATAATAATAATCTCAAAAATAAAAGAAATGGTTTTTAAAAATGGAAAAATGCATTGGGTATATAATTTATGTAAATAATAGAAGTGTTAAAAATGTATATATTCCATAAAAAATCTGGGTAGGAACTGATCTTTTAATGAGATGAATAGGTTTTGATCCCAGATAAGTATTTGTTAATCCATGAGACCTAGGTCAGCCTGCATTTTACTTTCTCTTTTTCCTGTAAATGTTAATACTAGAAAGCTTGATAACAGAAACAAGGAAGTGACATCAGTGTTCTTCTGTTACTGCCCAGACCCATTGCTGAGTGGATGCTTCTGGAACTAAATCACAGTTTACAAGAACTCAGTATGGAACCAGTTAAACTGTTCCTCACACTTCTATTTTCCCAAACTCCCAGCTTCTCAAGCTTATTTCACTTTAGCTCTTGGTATGTAGTGTTCATTTGCCTTTTCATGTAGGACCAATATTTGTATTTTACTCTTTCTTAATTGGTCTCCTAGTCCATGGAATTTTTCCATTACTATGGGTAGAAATTAAATAAAATCTTGCATTAAATTAAATTCTGGTATTTAGTATTGAAAGAGCCGTGTAACAAGCGCTTCTTGGCATCAGCAATAGTGTGGGGTTTGGTGTCTGCAGATGGGATGGAGCCCTAAGTGGGGCAATCTCTAGATGGCATCCTCTTCAGTCTCTGTTCCATTTTTTGTCCCTATCTTTCCTTCGGACAGGACCATTTGTGGGTTAAAAATTTTGAGGTGCATGGGTGGTCCCATCCCTCAACTGGGGGCTGTGCCTATCTACTGGAGGAGGTCTCTACAGGTTGCATCTCTCCTTTGTTAAGTATTTTGGCTAAAGTCATCACCATTGGCTTTTGGGAGCCTCCTGCTTTCCTGGAATCTAGGACTTTCTAATGGCTACCTCAGTTCCCCATCCCCCTCTGCAACATGTTTCTATTTAGTTTCTTGATCCTCTGCACTTTTCTCCTGTCTCTTCCAATACCTGTTCCTGCCCCCCTTTTTTCCCTCACCTCCTCTCTCTCTCTCTCTCTCTCTCTCTCTCTCCCCTTGGTCTCTCCCTCTCTCTAGTGCCTGTGATTATTTTGTTCTCTGTTCAATGTAGGATTGAAATATCTACACTTTGGTCTTCCTTCATTTTAAGCTGCATATTTTTTGTGGGTTGTATCATGGGTATTCTGAGCTTTTGGTCTAAAATCCACTTATCAGTGAGCTTGATATATCTGTTCTCTGAGAGGTTCTACTAGCACCTGACCAATACGAATGCAGATACTTACAGCCAACCATAGGTCTGAGCCTGGGGACTGCAATGGAAGAGCTAGGGGAAGGACTGAAGGAACTGAAGGGGATTGTAATCCCACAAGAAGAACAATATCAACTAACAGGACCACCCAGAGTTCCCAGGGACTGAACCACCAACCAAAGAGTATACATAGGGGAGCCAGGATCCAGATACATAAGCAGCAGAGGATGGCCTTATCTGATATCAATAGGTGGGGAGAGAGGCTTGATGCCTCAATGTAGGGGGATGCTAGAGGGGTGAGGTGGGAGTGGGTGAATGGGTGGAAGAGCACCCTCACAGAGACAAATGGGAAGGGGGTCATGGGGGACAGGCTGTTGGTGGAAGGGTAACCAGGTAAAGGGATATCATTTGAAATGTAAACGAATAAAATTATTAATAAAAAACAAACATAAATGTAAATAAATAATAAAAAACTAATTCACACACAAAAAAGAAAGAGACACGCAAAGGCTATAGCTTCAGTAAGCATGTTTATACATTATAAGAGTTTTGAGTTTGCATAGGAGGTAGACAGTGGGAGGGACTTGGGAGGAAGAGAGGAGGGAGAGGGGAAAAAGGGGGGAGTATCAGTTGTGGGATGAGATGGGGATGATACACAGAGGGTCAGGAAATTGAACAGGGGTGTGAGGGATGGGGAATTGAGGGTAGCCATCAGAAAGCCCCAGGTACCAGGAAAACAAGAGGCTCCTAAGACGCAAAGGGGATGAGATTAGCTGAAATGCCCAACAAAGGGGTGGGAGAATCTGTAGAAACCATATCCAGTGGTTAGGCAAGGCTCCTGGTTGTGGAATGGGGCCATCCGTGCATCTGCAAATTTTTAAGCTCAGAGTTTCTCCTATCTAAAGGAAATATAGGGACAAAGTTCAGAGCAGATACTGAAGGAAAGGCCATCCAGAGATTGGCCCACCTGAGGATTCATCCTATACGCAAACACCAAACCAAGACATTATTGCAGATTCCAAGAAGTGCTTCCTGACAGGAGTCTGATATAGGTGTCTCTCGAGAGGCTCTGCCAGAGCCTGCCAAATACAGATATGGATGCTGGCAGCCAATCATTGGACTGAGCATGGGGACCACAATGGAGGAGCTAGAGAAAGGACTAAAGGAGCTGAAGGGGTTTGTAACCCCATAGGAAGAACAACATTATCAACCAACAAGACCCACAGAGCTCCCAGGGACTAAACCACCAACCAAAGAGTACACATGGAGGGACCCATGGCTCTAGCTGCTTATAATAGTAGAGGATGGCCTTATCTGGTATCAATGTGAGGAGAGGCTCTTGGTTCTGTGAAGGCTGGATGTCCCAGTGTAGGGGAATGCTGGGGTGGTGAGGTGGGAGAGGGTGGGTGGGGGAACACCCTCATAGAAGCAGGGGGAAGGGAATTGGATAGGAGGTCTGCAGAGGGGAAACTGGGAAAGGGGATAACATTTAAAAGGTAAATAAATAAAATATCCTATATATTTTACATATATATACATATATGTAATTTTGAGTTTGTAAAACAAAATCATGTAATTTTCCATATGTTCAAAACACTGTGAAGAAAAAAGAAAAACTTTATATTTTAAAAATGTTTTCTTCATCTCAAAGGCAAATGGGTAGAGAAAAGAAAACCTAAGCCTTAAAAATACCTCTTTTAATTTCTAGTCAAGCACAATGTCTCTTGTATTAGCTGGGAGTATCTTTAAAGTGTTGTTCCACTTCACATCCTTTCTATGCACAGTTTTGTAGCAGTAATGTTTATGCTTGGCTCCATGTTACATATATAAAACGAGTCTTTTCAGTATAAATTTCAGTCTTCAGTGCACCTTTCTCTGTGTGAGAAGACGAGTGATTCCTTGGCGGATCTGCTTGGTCTTTGCACTGTAAATGATGGGGTTCATCACAGGAGGTGCCAGCAGGTAGATATTGGCCATGAGAACATGGACCAGCGGAGAAGCATGCTTGGCAAAGCGGTGAGTCACAGACACACCAACCATGGGGACATAGAGAACCAGAACAGCCAGCATGTGGGACAGACAGTTGTTGAGAGCCCGGAGTCGTTCAGTCCAAGTGGCTGTGGTCAAGACACTTTTCAGGATAAGTACATAGGAGAGAACAATCAGCAGAGGGTCTAGTACAACAATGAGCAGTATCAGAGCAAATCCATACCAGCTGTTGACCCTGATGTCAGCGCAGGCCAGGTGAATCATATCCTGGTGGAGGCAGTAGGAGTGAGAAAGAAGGTGGGAATGGCAGAATGGTAGGCGCTTGAGCAGGAAAAGGGAGGGAAGAACAGCCAAGACACAGCGGCAAATGATGGCCAACCCTATTCTACCAATGACCTCACTGGTGAGGATGGAGGCATAGTGGAGTGGGCGGCATATGGCCACATAACGGTCAAAGGACATGGCCAATAAAACAGATGATTCCATGAAGGAGAACCCGTGTAGGAAGAAGAGTTGTGCAAAGCAGGCCTCAAAGCTGATTTCCCGGATGTCGAACCAGAGGAGCTGCATGACGGTAGGGAGTGTGGTGAGAGCAAGACCCAGGTCAGTGAGGGCCAGCATGGAGAGGAAGAGGTACATGGGCTGGTGGAGAGATGGCTCTGTGCGGATAACGGTGAGGATGGTGATATTGCCCATGATGGAGGTGGTGTAGAGGCAGAAGAAGGGGATGGAGATCCAGAGATGGATAGCCTCAAATCCAGGGATGCCCGTGAGGATGAAGTAGAAAGGACCGTGAGTGGTATTAGTTACTTCTGACATACTTGATGGACGCAACATACAGAATCTGCAGTCCACATTAAAAATTGCATCAGTATGATACCATTGTTCATTCAGTCAGTATAATCAAGAAGTACATGCTACAGATTGTCACTGAGAAATGCTATACTGAGTCATTCAACAGCCAGAAGCTGAACACTGAGGATTCTTTTTCTGTAGATTCCTATTCAAGACGAACTCATTTCTTTCAACTTCTATTTCTTTAGCTGTGTATTAAAATGTATAAAATATATTTCCTCTGATAGGATTCCTCTGATGACTGTTGTATCTATGCATATCTATCTATCTATACTTATATCTTTACTATCTGAAATTGAATTTATGAGAAATTTAAACAAATAACCAAACAAGAACAAAATTTTTTGTCTCTGTTCTACCTGACCAATATTACAGAAAAATTTTTTGTTTAGTGCTCTGTGATATTTACTCAGATGAAATAGTGTTTAAATTGGAAAGTTCCAAGATTATTTGTAGGTATCTTGCTTTAGCAATTGTGTAGATTATAATGACAGTCATCACATACATGCAGGCAGGCAAAAGCCAGAGCAGTGCTGGAGAGCTCACCCTAGTGGCGTGAATATGGAAGAGCCTGCATGCTGACCAGCTCAGCTACCACCTAGGCTCAGATCCAGGGCTCTGAGTTGGCCCATCCCAAAATCTATATCTGCGAAAGGTTAGAACATGTGAAAAGGCCAGTCCTGCTGCAGGATCTCCATGACACAGAGCAAAAATGGGATAACTGAGAGGAGTCCTGGTGAGATCCAATATTGATGGTGTCACAGAAGCCTGAGATCTTGAACCAGACCAATGACTCATTGCAATGAACATGTGCAAGTGAAAATGTGTGGACAGAGGGGTAGGGCACACTGTGATGTACTGTAGCTTCCACAATGAGATGTTTTCTATGCTTTGTTTGTTTGTGTGTGATTTTTATTTGAGTGGGGGAGGTTGCAAAAGTGAAGTGCAGATCTGAGGAGACGGGGAGATGAGTGAGACTGGGTTGCACGATGTGAAACTCACAAAGAGTCCATAAATGGTTAAAAAATAAAAAGTAAAATAAATAAATCATTTAAAAATGCAAAAAGAATAAATAATAATGACAATCATTCTTTTATGGAGCATTAGCATAGGACATAACTCTGGGGGAACATCGCAGGTGTGTTTGGTGCACCAAGAGTTTAGTATTCATAGGGATAGTTCACAAGCAGTGGCTCAGAGATATATAGTAGGCCCAATGAGACCGGGACAAAGTCACAGGAACTTATTATCATTTGCAAGTAACTGAGAATCTAGGAGCTAATATGTTAATGTAAACCAGAACTTCAGGTAAGTTAAAAAAAAATGTAGGGGGTAGAATGAAAGAAAAGCTTAAATAGGTTAAAATCAATTTGTAAGGAAATCTAAAATGTATGAATTAGATGCAAATGGAAGAGGAAGCAAAGGGCATTATATGAACAGAACTTTTCAGATGTTTCAGTAAAAGAAGCATTTAGGAAGGTATGCTAGCATTAGTACAGTAATAGGAAGGGAAGCGAAGATGAAGTGGTCTGAGGGAAGAATTAATGAGCAGCTTTGGAGAGCTTTGATAGATTAAGAAGTCTCAAAGGGTTCTATACTGCCCTCTAGAGGATGAATACAGCGCTCTCTCTCTCTCTCTCTCTCTCTCTCTCTCTCTCTCTCTCTCTCTGTTTTATTTTTAAGGAAAGTATTTCATTTAATGGAGTACAGACTTATAATAAAAGTTGTAGGAGTAGTAGATGGAAATAGATTCATGCAAGTCCATAGCAGTCATCTGGATGATTTTCTTCCAAAGATACCTGGCAAAGGTCTCTAACGATGACACATTTTCTTTCATTCCTTCTTGTACCAGAAAGATGGCAAAAGATAACTCCAAGGTTTCTTCCTAAACGTCACTTGAAAATTCATTGAAAGTCAAACAAAAGTATGGTTTAAGTTTATAATAGAAAATTACTAAAAACGGTCTAGGTAAGCAACAGTCTAACTTGTCCTCCTTCTCACAAGTAAAACAAAGATCAATGGCCAGATCCTTGTTCTACTGACCTGAAAGTGAAGAAATTCCCACTAGAACAGTGGCTGTCTCATCAGTTGGCCCAGTGGCACGAGGAGATAGCATTGTGGGGGGATGTGAGCTCCTGACGTGAGTGCTAGGGCTAAAGTCTGGCCCTCTGCAAGAGCAGGTACTCTTAAGTTCTGAGTCATGCATACAGTCTTTGTACTCTTTTTTGTTAATATTAGTGTTCGTGTGTGTCTCTGTGTGCATGTGTGTGTGTGTGGTGTTATTCTTTAAATCTAACCAATGAATAGGTCTAAGGTTTTTGGAATATTCTACGAATATAAACTATGGAACCCCGTAATATTTAAAAATTTTTCTTTTTATAATTATGGAGTGTTACCACCTCATGATTCCTAAGAGATCCATAAACACCAAGTTTACAGCTCTGGGAAAACTCACTTAAGAATTTGAATAGTATCAGTCAAAACAGCAGCACCAACATAAAACTGGAGGAAATCAGAAACAAAAAAATAAAAACAAATGGATTTTTTTTCAATTATGAAAAAAGGATTAAAATATTTACAAGATTTTTCCCCTTAAGTCAATATAATTTAAAACCCAGAAATTCTGGTTCATAAAAATAAATATAGGCAAATATTTAGAGATGAAATTTTCATTAGAAAGGAATTTATACAAAAGTTATAGACACCAAGAGAACAGTAAAGAGTAAGAATGCCCATAAACCATAAATCAAAAAACAAGTCACTGGGATTTGACACATGCTTCCACAGAAAGGATTGTACACTATCAGATGGTGCCACATTTTCCCTGGTGAAAACCTGAGGACACAGCCTCTGCCTACCATGAATGTCACCCCAGAGATCAAGAGTCATGGGACGAAGTTTGCTGAAGAGCAGCTGCTGAAGCCAGAGAGAGACTGGCATCACCCAGGCCATCAAGGTGACACTGAAGCAAGATACTCATGGGGTGGAACAAGTACCTGCCAAGAAATTTACAAACCACTGGTGGAGTGACCTCTTCAACAGATTGCCACCAGCTTAGTAGTGGACTCGGGGGAAGGATGGAGTGAGATAAGGCGCCTTTTCAAGGAGACCACCCAGTGCAATCACCCCGAGCCCAGCTTGTTGTAGCAGAAGTTTGTGAAGACAGTCACACTAACCTTAGGTGATGAGAAGCCTGAAAGAGACTTCAGGAGCTGCAGTGATGTTGACAACCACGAACCTATATCCTCAAAGATTCTGACTGATGAGATGCCACTCAAAGCTTGTGAGGGACGAACAGCACACAAGGTTGCCCGTATTGGATTCACCATGAAGGCCAAGCTTGCTCGCCTGAAGGTCCAATAGCAGGCCTTCCTGACCCCTCTCAAAGGCTCAAAGGACTTGGGCACCTCTCAATCACTGACTGACAGTGAGCCCTTCCAAAAACAGAAAAAGAAGAGGAAGCAGAAATAGGAGGAAGAAGCTGCAACAACTGAATAGAGTCTAGGTGAGGAGCTCCTGGAACACACTGACAAAAACTTCAGGAAAAGCAAGAAGAAAAAGAGGCAGAAAGATGAGAGAGGGGGAACAGCTATAGTAAGTGAGGAGGAAGAAGCAGCAGGAGAGAGTGGGCCTGGAGAACTAAGCACAGAGTGATCTGACCAGTCTTCCAGGAAAAAGAAGAAAAGGAGGAGGCAGAGCCATGAAGGAGTCAGAGATGTGACAGGCAGGCCAAAGGAAGTCAATGGTGGATCAGATTCAGACCCCTGGAGAAGCAGCAAGAAGTGACAGATGTGTGGGGAGGACTTGGATACCGAAGGAGGAGGAGGAGGAGGTTGGAACAATGACCTAACAGAAGGAGAGAAAAAGATCAGAAGAAAAGACAAAAAGAAAAGATAGCAGAGCTATGAGGAGGTCTTGGATGTAAGCAATAAAAATGATATCAGGACGTGGGAAGCAGAGGATGAAGGTGAGAGAAATCAGCCATACCCAAAGGAGAGAGTCAAAAAGAAGAAGCAGAAGAGGTACTGGGGGTCGAACACAGATCACAGCTGACTCCCTTTCAGGGGTAGCCTGGTTTGGGGCAGGGTTTTAGCATACTCCTCTGCAAGCATCTCTGGAGCACCAGTCTGCTGAGGGAAGCCAAAGCACTCTATGCTAGCTGAGGGCGTGGATGTGGTCTCCTGTAAAACTTCCTGTCCAAAAACATCTGAGGAGCTCAGCAGCTCACCAGCTAAAGGATGGTGGGAAGAGGAATCAGGATGGAGGAATATTTAAATATTAAAGGAGTGTCTCTTATAAAAGTCTGAATATGTAGACTTATATGAAATGTCAAAAAAAAAATTCAAGCCATTATAGCTAAGTTTTGTGAAGCTCTCCTAGTACTAAGTATCAAGATACTTGGATACTATAATCCAAGATAGTAGATTCATTATTGATATTTTTTAAAGATTTATTTTATATATATGAGTGCTCTATGTACACCTGCATACCAGAAGAGGGCATTGGATCCCATTACAGATGGTTGTGAGCCACCATGTAGTTACTGGGAATTGAACTCAGGACCTCTGGAAGAGCAGTCAGTGCTCTTAACAACTAAGCCATCTCTCCAGCCTCTCATTATTAATATTTAATAACTTAGAAAATGTTCTAAGAAAAGGATGCTAATCACAGATGTGGTTGGTCATTTGTAAATATGTAAAAGAAAGAAATCTGAGATGAACCATGCTGGTTCCTCCATCCCTATCACTTTTACAAGGACAAGACTGCTTACCCAACCAGGAAATGAGCGCAGCACAGTGGCTCATTGAGGCTGTCTAGTCTGATTCCACCAGAACAGTTCATCACTCACTCTATTCTGTGCTGACCCAGGCACATTTATCCATCCATCCATCTATCTATCTATCTATCTATCTATCTATCTCCTTACACATTTATCTATTTGAGACAGATTCTCTGAGTAGATCTGGCTGTTTTGGAAGTGAGTTTGTAGACCAGGCTGGGCCTGAACTCATAGAGAGATCCTCCTGTTCTCTGCCTCCAGAGTACTAGGATTAAAGGTGTGCACGACTATTCCTGGAACCCAGGCACTCTTGAATAGAGTTTGACACAGACTCGATATCTCTCTTTCCTTTTTCTAGATGCTAGATACACATTTTCTTTTTAAATATGTATGGTATTTCCCTCTGTTTTGATATTTCTGCTTGCTTTGTCTGGTCAGTGCAAATAACCATAGAGGAATATATTTCATTTGAAAGATTTATGTTTATGAGATGATAGAGCTCAATGGAAAACACTAAAAATGACAAGCCCCATGGAGAAGACTGTAGAATGCCAAGAGATCGGGTTCATTGTTGAATTTCCAAACCCTTTATGAACAATCAGGAGGTAACTCTCACAGATGATACACAGTGTATCCAACAACGTGGTATACCTTAATTTCCACAGTGATTTCTTTTCAAAACCTTCTATGTGGCTTCATAAGTAGAATGGTCAATGGTGTTGTAGTTAAATACAATCTGGATAATCTATGTGGTAAGCCAATAATCACTGGGACTAGCAGAGAACAAGAGAGAACCATGATATTCACAGAGAATTGACTGCTATACACTGTTAGCAATCAATTGTAGAATGTTATAATTTTCACTCAGTTAACTACTGTGTAATTTCTGTTCATGATTCTCAATAAGAAACAGTATGAGTTATGAAAAATATTTTTCTTTGTAAAGGCAGCGAGTTATTTTGTTTAATTAGCTAAAATGAGGTGTACTGAGTGTTCTTGCAGAGGAGCTGGTCAGTCCAGTGATGAAGTGTCACGTGTATACACGGCTGTGAATTTGAGTTGTTTGTTCTTCTTTTTTAAAGTTAGTGTAAAATAATAGGTTTATTATGATAAATTAATGCGTATGTGTACAAGGTACATTGCTCATGTACACTTCCTGGATTGCTCCTCTTTCTATCATCTCTTTTTTGGTCCCTTTCTAATACATATTCTCCATGGGAGGAAGCCTGTGATTGTCTTCGTTTTTTCTCACCATTAATACTTTGTTGTGCTCTTCCCTTCATACACCTTGCTTCACTTCATATCCCTCTCAACGTTCATGACATACTTGCACACACACACAGACACACACACACACACCAAGTTTCTGAATATGGTAGAAAATATGATATGGAAAGCCAGGAAACTATGAGGAAAGCAGTCTGCCAGGGTCTCTGTACTTTGAGTAACAGTTTAAAATGCTAGAGAAAGGGTTAAGATAGGACACCAGCACATGCTATGAATAGGAATCTTCTGTGGCCCTGCAAGGGTAGGCCTGCTTGTAGGTATGATGGGAACTGAGGCAGAAAGGGGGTGAAAACTAACACCCTGGAGGGATAATGGAGCTTTCACCAGGCTTTTAGCCAAGGAGAGACACCATTAGCACAGGTGTTAGCAGAGGGGCTGTTGGCAGGGGCATCCCTGGAAAAATGATATTAGTGGACAACACACTTTCGGAAGGGGAGAATGTATTTGTGTGTGTCTACAAATTTGTGAGTGTTTGTGACTATAGGTATGTAAGTGAGTACATGTATTTGAGCATGAGAATCCATGCATGTGTAACAACCCAGGGTAGACCTAAAGTCAGTGGATATATATTAAGAAGAAACAAAGACAGATTGAGGCGTAGAAGGAAGGGAGAGAAGGAGGAGGGAGAAAAGAACCAGGCTTAGTATTGGTGAAATGTGGTAATGTTCTTCATCTACTGTACACAACACACATAATAGTTTATTGAGTAATTCCACAGATGTGTGAATTTCTTAGTCAATCCTGCCAGAGGAGACAATGATGTCTGCATGTTTGTAGGCTTTTTTATTTAGTTCTTCATGCCCTTTCTAGCCCTGCTCTACTCTACCCTGTCCTAGTGTGCACAGGTCTGGATTGAGTAACTGGAAAATACTCACAGAACTGTTTCTTTACCACCAGCTTGCCTTTAACTGACAAGCCCTCATTTAGGGGGCACGGTAACATCCAATCCCCAGAGCATGCTTGCTCCCAGAGCGTGCTTGCTAGTTTCCGTTCATTCCATTCATCCATTGTCTTTGTTTCCCTAGAATCTGTCTCTTTCAGAGACATGTGATAAGCCTTTTGTAGAACATAAAAGATGAACACAATAGGTGACCTCATAGGGGAGCAACAGCAATATCATCCAGTGAAGCCACATTTTTGGTGGCAAGATTCTGATGACACAGACCAGCACACACAGGTTCCTCAATGCATTGAATTAGAGGCACCTAGGCCACTCTTAGCATCAATGATAGTGTGTGATAAATCACTACATAAACTATCTCATGTTTCCTAACTGCCACAGATCCTCCAACCCCACTTCCCAGTGACACAACTCTGAAATGGGTCTGCTTAATTTTCCCCTTGTTTCTATGGAGTATCCTCTCTCTCAGTCACCGGCTTTTCCTCCTCTTATTGCTATGCATCTTATTACTATCCATTTCGGGAGGAGTCCAGACTGATTGGGTACTCACTGTGTTCTCTCAGTGGTCGTCAGTATCTGTTCTCTGGCCCATGTGTGCATGTAGTTTTTATGTCACTGAAGGTCCCAGGCTGAAATCCAGGATACCTGTGGGGAGATGTCTCCAGGATCATACAGGGATATGCAGGTTGTGCTCTGAGACCTCAGTCCTCAAGGGAGAGAATCAGAAAGTTTCTCTTGTTCATGAGATGTTTCTGCCCTGCACTGTGAAGTTGGATACTTGAACATCTAGACCTGAGAGCACAAGTTTTGGCTATGGTTAGAAAACATACTCTCTGGAAAGTTAGTGCACCATAGGAGTGATGGGTAGAGGTTAAATCTTAAGTCTTATGCATGCCAAGCAAGGATTGTATTCATTCCTTAGGAGAAATTCTACTGTTTTGAACCTCAGATTTATGTTCAATTTATTGATAAAAGCTCTTATCATTCAAGTTTACATTTGAAGATCAAACATTATTTATGTGAATTTCTATTCGATATGCTTGTAAATGCAAGTTTAGAGCAGCGAAAAATGGTTTGAGATTATTATAAAGATGTGAAGACAATAAATAAAACCAGTTTGTCTTCATTAAATGTAGAGTCCTAGCTTGAAAAAGAAATACTAAATAGTGGCAGCAAACACAGTCTCAGTAACATTCCCTAAGCATTCTGTGTGTATCAAATGAGGAAGCTGTCACTTGCGGATGCAATGATCCTCTGAGGTTAAGTGAGAATGGCCTTGCCCATATTCTAATGGAGGTTTGCTTTTGTGACTGCTAGTCTCTCTTTCATTCTGGTTTTAAGGACTATTCACTGTTGGAACTAAGTTACCCTTTAACATTGTAGTGTCATGAATACAACCAGACTAAGAGGTGTCCAGATTTCCTGGGAGATTCACAAGTCCCTAGGCAAATGGGTAGTTCCCTCACAGTGGCTTGCAGGGAACAGCTGTGACTTATGGCACATATTGTTTCCACCTCAGGAAGGAAAGATCTCTCCTCATGCATGAAGAGACTGTTATATATAAGTTCAAAATTATGTTTACATAGCTTTTATACATTAAGAACAATACCTAGTGGAATAAAATTGAGAGAGAGCTTTGTGTTTGTCATATGAGCAAATCCGAACAATAGTTAAGACTTTGACTGTCAAATAAATGGGCATGACATCTTTTGAGGGAATAATGACAATGCTTTGCCTACTAAAATTATAAATTCACAGAAATCTTTACTCAGCAATTCCTTCTCAAGTAATTTCATTTACAAATGCATTTATTCACATAAAATTTGATACATGTATGAGAACATTTGGCTACATGAAAATTGTCACATATGTATGAGAATGTTTGATTATAATACTATTTATAGGACACACAGAAACAGATACCCTGGAAACCTATAACTAAATATACCAAAATTCAATGAATGAAACATACAGATATAAAACTATATACCAAAGCTTTTTCACATACCTACTATGAGTGACCTCAATGACATACTCATTCATTAAACATCAAGTCGAGGACAACACTCATTCTCAATGGAAAACAGCATGAGCAGAATATGAGTCTCTCTTTATAGTGATCTGCATAAAAGAGTCATTGAATATGATGTACTTAATTTCTCCCTCAGAACAGATGGCCTTTTTATATGGTGAAGGGGCTGTGATGAGTGTCACCTAGGGACATCTAACTTGGGAGTTTTGTGTAAAAGCATTTATTTGTTAAGTATTTTAAGTGGTTCTATGTAGTATAGAGACTGGTATCAAATTTTCTCTGTAGCTGAAGATGATCCTAAAATTCTGCTTCTCCTGCCTTTGCTTCTTGAGTTCTGGTATTATAATTTTGTACCACCATGCCCCATTTTATAAGGTATAGGAGATTGTAAAGTAAGGATTTCATGAACATTAAGCAAACGCTCTACCAACTGAGCTATGTCCCTAGACATTGTGAGACTTTATTTAATCTATATTTCTTCCAAGTCAGTGGCACTAAGCTGTGATTTAGATGTTCATTGTAAAAGATTCTTTGGTTTTTAAGATTATAGACCTAAGATGCACATAACTCATAATTGATTATATATATATATATATATATAGTGTACATATAAATGCCCACATATATGGAAGTGTAATAATTTGAAGTGCTTTTTGATGTTTGGAAAGATAAAACAGAGCTACTGTACAAAAAATAACTATACTTGATATGCATCTATGGTAGGTGACTCAATGTCTCAGTAGCCTCAGATATAGGGGTATTGGCCAAGCCAGCTCAGTCAGTCAGGAGGGACTCGAGGGAGGGAGTGAGGATTAAAGAAGGAAACGACAATTAGACAACATTATCACATGACTCCAGCCAGTGCTGAAGTGCTTTTATTTTTCCCTGTCTGCTTTTATACCATTCTAAGTACATATAAAGAATAGGGTCAGTTTTAGGTCAAGGAACAAACAAAGTATGAATAAAATATCCAAGGAACAAACAAGCCAATAAACAAAATCCTGTGATTACTGCATTCAGGGATTTAACAAGATGATCAAGATCTGGAGCCTACTTCTTTGTCCTAGCCCAATGTCAAATTCTTGCCAATATTCTTGAAGCAGCACCAAGAGCTCTCCACAAGGTATCCCTAGTAAGGGGCCTGGATATTTATCATATAATCTCCAGAAATGGGAGTGAGCTGTTATGATTTTCATTTCCTACTACACTGTTGACAACCTGACCCTACCATCTTTTTTGTATCCCTCTGCATGTGGAATGCTTTTCTCCAGATTCCCTAAAGATATTCCCTCTTATTTTCTTGGAAATGGCGTATCGTTCCTGCTCTGATTCTCTATGTACAGGCCTTCACTGTGGGTTTGTCAGCTTGATTTCCCTCTACAACGTTAAAGCCCTGTCCTCTACTGAGTTCCTATGCCAGACAGTGTCTGTGGGTCTAGCCTGTACTCTTCAGCAACTACAGATTCTTAGTTCAAAGTGTATCCAAGCCTGGCAAATGAAAACTTGGAGGTTAGCCACAGGCATCACTTCTCCAGGAAGTCCTTTTCAGTCACCTGAGTCCTTAAAATGCAACATGGAAGCATGATTTTAAATGTTTAAAATTCATATTCAAAGGCTTATTTGTGTTTGTACATATATTGGATATTATAAATTCTTACTGATATTTATTGTAAACTTTATTCTAGGAAGTCCAAAATGTGGCAGAGACAGAAAATATATGGAGAAAATACTTGGTTGGCTCCATGGGTGAAGGAACCTGGACTCCTTTGTCAATGCTCAGTCTTGATGCTCTAGAATTGTTTTCAGTACATTCTAATTGGCTGAATTATAATAAGAGCAAGGTGTTTGTGTTATTAATCCATTGACACATGCTGTGTTAATAGTTGTCACTATGAGGTCTGGCTTAGCTAGAAGACAACAGTATCTCTTTGTTCTATATGCTTGAATAAGATACTAAGAAGTATTAGAATTTTATTCAATGTTAGTTCACTTTTAAAACATTTTTATTATTCATTTTTTACTTACTCTCTTTACATCCCACTCACTGTCCCCCTTCTAGTCACCCCCTCCCATAATCCTTCCCCCTTGCCTCTCCCTTTTTCTTCGGCACAGGTGGGGGCCCCTGGGTATCCTCGTACACTGGCACATCAAGTCTCTGTGAGGCTAGGCACATCCTTTCCTTCTGAGGATAAGGCAGCTCAGGTAGAAAAAAATATCCTGCACTCAGGCAAGAGCTTTTGGAACCCACTCCAGTTGCTTAAGGAGCCACATGAAGACCAAGTTGCATATCTGCTACATATGCAGGGAGACCTAGGTCCATCCCATGTATGTTCTTTGGTTGGTGGTTCAGTTTCTGAGCACCCCAAGGGTCCAGGTTAGTTGATTCTGTTGGTCTTCTGTAATCCTTCCCCCTATTCTTCCATAAGAGTCTCCAAGTTCCATCCACTGTTTGGCTGTAGGTATCTGCATCTGTCTTAGTCAGCTACTGGGTGGTGCCTCTCAGAGGGCAGCCAAAGCACTAGATATTAATCTGAAGAATAAACATTATGTTAACACTACCTGAGGCTTTGTGAAGAATCACTTAGAAGTACACTGTATCCCTCAATAATATTTCATCCAAAGCACTTTAATTATTTAAAATATCTGTAGAATTATATCCAACAATATAAAAAGAATATAAAGAAGAAACTTATTTTTATGCATTTGTGTCAAACAACTTCAAAATCCTGTGCACGATTTGTAATTGTAGAGAACCCTGGTGTGGGGCCTTGATAGAGCTGGAAAAATGGCACATTAGTATCTTTATGGAGAACCTCTTTGGACACTCTGGAACTCAAGAATCAATTTATTTGTATATATATTTATATTTATTTCTGTATATACATACATGCATACATGTAACAATAATAATCAAAGGAAAAAAGCCTATCAACTTGAGAGGAGAATGAGAGAGCTTTGAGGAAGGGTAACAGGAGAGACAAAGAATGAGAAAGGAAATAAATTCTATTTCTGTATTCTGAGAGGTAATATTTACATGCAGTGAGCAATAATACATATCTCCCTTCCCCAGAATGAAGGTTGGATTGTTGCCTCACGGTGTCCCCCATCCTTTCCTAACCAATAGCCAGGCTGTCCTGGGCTCTCCTGAACCTGTCTCTCATTAAAACTTGCTTTTCAAGTGCAGTGTACCAGATCACATCATTAACGATCTGGCTCATTTTTTGTTTGAAAGATGAATGTGTATAGCAACCCCTGTGAATTAAGATAATGTAAACTGTGGAGCAAGCCGAGCTGCCCTTAGAAGCCTGTTATCTCAGAGGGATCTTCATCCCCCCCCCCCACCTCTGCCCTCCTTCATCAGACCTGTAGTTCCTGAAGCATACAGACAGGAGTCTAGCATGGCTGTCTTCTGAGAGTCCCCACCCAGCAGCTGACTCAGACAGATGTGGTCACTCACAGTGAAATAGTGTATGGAGCTTGGGGACTCTTATGGAAGAATAGAATGAAGGATTGTGGCCCCTAAGGGGATAGGAATTCCACAGGAAGACCAACAGAGTCAACTAACCTGGATGCTTTGGAATTCTCTGAGACTGAACCACCAACCAAATAACCAACATACCTGGGCTGGACCTAAGCCTCCCAGCACATTGTAGCAGAAGTGAAGTTTGGTCTTCATGTGGATTCTAAACAACTGGAGCGGAGGCTATCCCAAAAGCTGTTGACTGTACGTGGGATATGTTCTTCTAGCTGGGCTGCCTTGTCTGGCCGCAGTGGGAGAGGATGCACCAAGCCTCACTGAGAATTGATGTTCAGGGAAAGGGGGATACCCAGGGGAACTGCTACCTTCTCAGAGGAGAAGGGGAGGGAGAATGGAGGGAAGAATTGCGGGAAGGATGACTGAGAAGGGGCAGTGAGTGGAATGTAAAGTGAGGAAGTAAAATAATAAAAAAATTACAATGAAAAAGATAAGGTAGCAGATATGAAAGCAGTTGCTAGAAGGTTGTCTGGATTTTGCATTTAAAAGAGTTAAATGTCACAGTGAGGTAAAACTGATTTTACTCACTAACTTTATATATATTAAAATCATAAAAATGATTTTGGCACAACTTTTTCTTGGTAGATTTTGTTTATAGTGTCTCAGTTTCCTGTATTTTGACAGAAGTGCCACTCTACACCTTTTCCATTCAAGGTACAGGTAGTGGAGGAAACCCAAAACACAACAGACAAAAACTAAACAAAGTCACAATAACTCCACAGGTTCAATATAGATTACATGTATGAAATATTGTTTTAAGCCAGTTATCATGTTAGATATTCTAGGTCAAGCTTTTTGTTTTAAGTAAAGATCTCACGTCGTCTGTGTCCCATGACTTACATACATACGTACATATGACATATACATATATGTATATATACAGACACACTGTCTCCTTACCCCAGAAGCTAACTGCATAACTCAGAGGACCAGTAAACTAGCCAGCTACTAATCTCCAACTTTTACAGTACCTGTAAACATCTGACAAGTCAGCTCCGACAGGCAGCCCTCTGCTGCCCTCTCCTGGTCACATCTGTGACTATAATCTTCAAGGACTACACCTTGACCCCTCGTCCACTCAGGGTGAATTACTTAGTCTTCTCTCATGGCTTTTGTCTCCTTAATGCTGGAGAAAAAACGGCTGAGTCTGGCTGGTTTCAGCATTCAGGGAATCTTCAAATATTGTAGTTTACCAATGATTCCATTTTCCATCTCCTTCCTACTTCAGATTTTGCTCAACTGCCTATTCTGTAAGTTTGCCTATGATCTAAATTAGATCTAAACCCTTGGGTTCTCCTTATCTCTTTAATTTATCTTTAATCCAGATGTGAATCAAGAAGAGCAGCTGTTTATCTAGTCAACTATTTGTTCTCCTGATGTATTCACATGTGTTAATTCACTACCTACTTGCTAATGGCCCAGACGGCCTGTTATTTGAGCGATTATCCAATAGAGATTCTAAGACTCCGCAGTAACTCTCCTTCAAAATTATAATACTGTGTTATCTCGATTTTATGTAGTCATCTAATTTCTCAGAGATATTTTTTAACATTTTAATATTTATCAGTGCTTTAAGTAGGTTGCAATTAGTGTTTGACCCAGAAGAAGGCTTGATGATATAGTTCCTAATGAGGATTCCATATCCGTGGAAGCATGCACAACAGGGGAAATAGCAAAGAAAAAATTGAAAACAAAGAGTAAAGCAACAGAGAGAATCAATTATAAAGTATATCAAGCCTGTGCTTGTATGACCTTGGCATGTCCTTAAGTCCTAATCTAAGTAAAAGGGCCAAGGTCTACATGTAAGCCACAAGTCCACATAGCTTTATAGATCATACTTAGCTGGTTTAGCACAAGATAACAGGTTTGTGCCCACAGTACATATGAATTACTCTGTCTTGTGGGTTTAAGATTTTATAATAGTAGAATGAAGAAGGAATAAGCATTAGAACATTTAGGGAAAACTATAAGTATTAATATTTAAATATTATTATTCATACTATTATTTAAATAAATATTTTATATTCTATAGATACATGCATATTTAAGAAATGTATTGCATGCATGTACATATAAAGTCATGAACATATTCAATTGATACATTTAAATATATGGCAAAATAAGGTATACATGATCGTAAACTTTTTTTTTTTTTAAGTAAAACGAAATTTATTTAATGGTGTTCAATAAGAACAGTTTAGACCCAGTTCGCACTGGTGAACTTTGCATATTTGAAGAAATGTTTATAAAAGGCACTATGTTGTCGAAAACAACAAAGAATTTAAAAGAACCAATGTGAAGTCCTCATGCAATTCCTGTTTTTAAAAATTGTATATTATAAAAGGTTCTTTATATGTTTCCTTTATTTTCTTTTTTTTCATATTTTATTTACATTTCAAATGTTTCCCCCTTTCCAGATCTCCCCTTTGGAACCTCCCCATTCCCTCCGCCCTCCCCCTGCCTCTATGGGGATATTCTCCAACCCACCTCCCCACCCCACCCCCCACCCACTCTCATCTTCCTTCCTTGACATTCTCCTACATGATCGTAAACTTACATCTGAAATTTTACATAGACATTACTATTACGTATATGTAATCATTTGTGCACATGTATACATATTTTTATTTGTGTTTACATAAACTTACATACTCGCATGTGCATGTAAAACCACACTCTTACACTTTCACACACACGCATTTTGTTTTTGTTTTCTCATACTTTGAACCCTAGATAATACACCTGAGACCCTCTCCTCTTGGCCTAATGACTCCTGCAGGCACAGAGGTAGGACAATCTTCAAAGGCTGGTTGGCCTGTATCACTAGGGAGATTGGCCAACAAGATGGGGTGGAAAGAGAAGCATGATTCTTGAGTCATGATAAATAGAAGGGCCCAAGGGCCTCCTATTAGTGTGCTAAACACCAGGCTGAGGCCAACCACACTGTAGGTGAGTGGTTTCACACAAGGGGGATCAGTATTACCCTGGAAATCCCAGCTGTGGCATCAGTAGGATGGGAAATCTACAGGTAAGCCTGAACCTGTAATTTTTGTTCTGAATTGCCTCTCATACCTATTACACATTCTATTTCCCTATTCCCTGTATCATGAAAGATACTTTATCCCTTCGTGACACATGCTGGTATGTGGTAGATAGTCTCAAAATGACAGAGGGGCACTTGAGGCTTTCTAATCCAGATCTCTCTGGTCTTAAATCTGATAAACCACAAGTCTGGAGGCCACATATTTGCACAAAGACATATGGAATAGCAGGTTATTCATATCCCAGAAGAACTCAGCCCAACAACCAAAATTAATCTACTACAGTGTAGAATAAGAGGGAAAGGAAAAGAGTGGTGTGTGGGAGGAGAAAGGGAGGAGGGACGAATGTAAGTATCAATAAAACAACAGCGTTGTGTAAGAAAGGCAAGCTTAGGTAATCCTGTCATGATGTAGAAAAGAGTCACGGTAGTTGATTCTGCACAGTAGATTTTAAAAGACACTATGAAATGTATGGCCAGCAGGTGCCTCACACCTGTAACTCCAGTACATGGTCTAGGGCAGAAGACTTCCATGAGTTCATGGCCAGCCTAGGCTTAAGAGTGAGACACTTCTTCAAAGAGGATGTTCTTTAACTCAGAAGATACACATGAGATTTAAAAAAAAAAACCAAACAAACATTTTTTCTTCATCATGAAATTTGAAACAAAATTGTCACTCATATTCACTTAATAATGCAAATTGATGGAGTGTGTTTGGAGATCACTAACTTTCATTTCACCAAACCATTTAGACATATAGAAGTGCTACTTCCCTTTATACTGGAGGGAACACCTCTGCAACAGTTCAATATAGATGACCATCCCAAGTTTTGACTGGATTCTATAGCAGGCCTCCCTCCACCTGCATGATTAGTGAGTATATTTTCTTCCAACATTTCTGGTTTCTTTCCATGGGGCAGGTGCAATCCAGTGCTTTGTTCTGAATTCCTAATTTTATATTCAAGAACTATTTTTGCTGCTGCTGTTGAATGCATACAACCAAGGAGTTCCTTAATGAAATGAAAATTAGCATGAAGTGCAAGGGGAAATCTCTTCTTATAAACATACCAGACTTTTGAAAAAAAATCTCAATAACGTTAAGTCTCAGTTAAAAATACAAAGTTAATATCTCCAGTATGAACAACTGAGGGCAACCATAAAATTGCTTAAGTTGGAAAAATATAGATGGTACACAGGACAGGTGAGAAAGGGTCCTTAAGGACTAATACTTGCATGAAAATTAAATACCACATATGTATCGATGATAGAAATGCTAATCTTGTTTCTCCAGATAGGTGCTCTAAAAGATCCATATTCTTGCCCATCATCTGACTCACACAGTAAATTTGCTGAAAAAGCACTGTATACTAACTCCATTTGCATTAGCTCAGACAGGACTCAAGAAAACCCACTGGCTAAAAATTATACTTACCTGTGCTTTACAGCAGTGAGCCAAAGAGAATCAAGGTGAGCTAAGCTTCCACTGACAATAACTCAAGTAACCTGCAGTCCTGGTCTCAGGTATACTGTTCTAAAATTTACAACGCAAGACGTGAAGTCTCAAAGCCATAAATAAGGCATACAAGAACTGACTCGTGTAAACTAAACAAGAAAAGGAAACTATGGATCACGTATGATGTCCTTAGCATTATAAGCAGGGAGAACTTTAGAGTAACACTATGATGAAGGGAAGCTGAGAAGTTTGGCTTGGAAGAAAATCTAGATCCTGTAATATTAATTTAAAAGAGACAGAATCTTGAGTATCAGAATACTTCTATCAATAAGCTCCTGGTCCATTTCTGACCTTTACTCATGAGAGAAAATTCAGGCACCTGCCTAGAGAACTATTATCTTTCACAGTGGCTAATGTCACTTTCTTGTGGCTGATGACAACTGCAATCCAAAGTTTCATAAATATAACTAGACCTCCCCCCAACCCCGTAGCTTGTCTTAATAACATAATGATCTCCATTCACAGATTTTAAAGGTCAAGCTCAAAAGTTTCACCTTTTAGAAAGCAGAAGCTTGGAGTGAAGTCATCTACAAGTCAATGACTCAACCTCTTTCCAGAACATTTCCCAGCATGCCAAGCTTTGTTGTTTCCAGAAGGGCTTCAGATATGCGTTCTTCATCTGATGACAAAGGATGCATCCTGTCCTCAGCAGCAGAAGTTCCCTCATATCTCATTAAGTGAAATCTCACCCCCATGCTGAGTAGAGGAAGTTTTCTATATATTTTCAAGCAGAATCACATTCCCTCTTCTTGGGAGGCAGTTTTTCCCTTTGATACGATAATTAGATTCACTGTCTCCTCAGGGAGGGCATCAGGGGTCTCACAAACATACATTAATATTTTGTCCTTATTTTTGCAGAGTTCATTCAAATATGTACTCTAGAAGATCTATATTCTTGCCCATCACCCCACTCACATAGTGAATTTCATAGTCCAGTGTGTAGACATGACCAATGGTGGAGGAATTTTCTGAAATAACACAATACATGTCTGCACTCAGAAAATTTTCAGTGAGCAAAATGCTCCTTCCCGTCAACCTCTGATACATAGACTTGTTCTGTACTTGCCTCCCCCTCTGTGTTTAAAGCACAAAGGGATCCTACAAGAGATACTGATGGAGAGCTGAGCCCATCCTAGAGATGGTTTTTGAAAGTAAAGGGAAATAATTCTGTATTCTCAAAGTCTCCTTGACTGCTGTTTAATGGGTAGAAATGAGATTTAGGAGTATTTATCACTTGCCCAGTTCCATGTAAAATTAAAGTCTTTGTTCTTTTAATTCTTATCTCTATCCATCACTGAAAATTAAATATAAATATACTTTAACAGAAATTTACAGAATGCTTAGTCAATTAATTTAATTAATTTTAGTCTTTTTAATGAATGTCTTCTTTCTCCAGAGAAAGGGGAACAATACACCATAAGAAAGTTAAACACCATAAGATCAATAGGAGAAATTAATTGGACATGTGACTAGTACAGTCTCTTCTCATATTGTCTTCTGTATACATACCTGCTTGAAAATCATGACACATTTTATATTGTACTGATGGTCACATTGAGTTGGTCATAACGTAGATGAGATATGAATTGGTAGACTGTAACAGACAAATAAAAGGAAGGAAGGAAGGAAGAAAAAAAGAAAGAAAGAAAGAAAGAAGAAAAAATCTGGTCTCTTTTCACCTACAATAAGCTGTGTTTTATGTCAGGTTATATCTGTAACCCTGACAAACCAAAGTCCCCAGATATCAAGCACAGGAAAATGTTGAATAGCAGTCAATTCACCCCAAAATATTTCCTGCTAACCGGTTTCCCTGATCTGGAAGCATGGTACCCCTGGCTGATCTTCCCATTCTGTTTCATGTATATTATAGGCATTGTGGGCAACACCCTCATTCTGGCTGTGATCAGGAAAAACAGTTCTCTGCACCAGCCAATGTTCTTTTTTTCTTTTCCTACTTTATTTACATTTCAAATGTTTTCCTCTTTCCAGATCTCCCCTTTGGAACCTCCCAATTCCCTCCCCCCTCCCCTGTCTCTATGTGGGTATTCCCCCACCCACCCACTGACCCACTCTTTTCTTCCCTCCTTGGCATTCTCCTATACTGGGGGATCTAATACCCTCAGGCCCAAGGGCTTCTCCTCCCCCTGATGTCTAACAAGACCCTCCTCTGCCACATATGTGGCCAGCACCATGGGTCACTCCATGTGAATTCTTTGGTTGGTGGATCAGTCTCCAGGAGTATAAGGTGGTCAGGCCAGTTGCCACTGTTGCTGTCTTTCTGGGGATGCAAACTCTCTCACCTTCTTCAATCCCTTCTCCAAGTCCTCCATCTGAGACCTCAGACTCAGCCCTACAGTAGCTGTGATGTGACTCTTGGGTATTTCGAACTTTTGGGCTAATAACCATTTAACAGTGAGTACATACCATGTTCATTCATTTGTGACTGTGTTACCTTGCTCAGGATGATATTTTCAAGATCCATCCATTTTTCTGCGAATTTCATGAAGTCATTGTTTTTAATAGCTGAGTAGTATTCCATTGTGTAAATGTACCACATTTTCTGTATCCATTCCTCTGTGGAGGGACATCTGGGCTGTTTCCAGCTTCTGGCTATTATAAATATGGCTGCTATGAACATAGTGGAACACGTGTCTTTATTACATGTTGGAGCATCTTCTCGGTATATGCCCAGGAGTGGAATAGCTGGGTCCTCAGGTAGTATTATGGTCATTTTTCTGAGGGTCTGCCAAACTGATTTTCAGAGAGGTTGTATCAACTTGCATTCCCACCAGTAATGGAGAAGTGTTCCTCTTTTGCCACATCCTCGCCAACATCTACTGTCACCTGAAGACCTCAGAAGATGGAAAGATCTCCCATGCTCATGGATAGGTAGAATTAATACAGTTAAAATGGCCATCCTGATGAAAGCAATCTACAGATTCAATGCAATCCCCATCAAAATCCCAACTCAATTCTTCATAGACTTAGAGCAATTCTCAAATTCATATGGAATAACAAAAAACCCAGGATGGCAAAAACTATTCTCAACAATAAAAGGTCTTCTGGGGGAATCAGCCTACCTGACTTCAAGCTGTACTACAGAGCAGTAGTGATAAAAACTGCATAGTATTGGTAGAGTGACAGGCAGGTAGATCAATGGAATAGAATCGAAGACCCAGAATTGAACCCACACACTTATGGTCACTTGATCTTTGACAAAGGAGCTAAAACCATCCAGTGGAAAAAAGACAGCATCTTCAACAAATGGTGCTAGTTCAACTGGCGGTCTACATGTAGAAGATTACGAGTTGATCCCTTCCTATCTCCCTGTACAAAGCTCAAGTCCAAGTGGATCAAGGACCTTCATGTAAAACCAGATACACTGAATCTAATAGAAGAGAAAGTGGGGAAACGTCTCGAACGCTTGGGCACAGGGGAAAAGTTCTTGAACAGAACACCAATGGCTTGTGCTCTAAGATCAAGAATCGACAGATGAGACCTCATAAAATTACAAAGCTTCTGTAAGGCAAAGGATACTATAAATAGGACAAAACTGCAGCCTACAGATTGGGAAAAGATCTTTACCAATCCAATGTATACAAAGAACTCAAGAAGCTAGACTCCAGAGATCCAAATAACCCTATCAAAAAATGCGGAAGAGTGCTAAACAGAATTCTCAACTGAGGAATCTCGAATGGCCAAGGAGCACCTAAAGAAATGTTCAACATCCTTAGTCATCAGGGAAATGCAAATCAAAACAACCCTGAGATTTCATCTCACACCAGTCAGAATGGCTAAGATCAAAAACTCAGGTGCCAGCCAATGTTTTTTGTTCTTGGCTGTGGGGGCCTTCTCCGAGCTTGGTGTCTCTGCTTCAACCACGCCCACTGTGCTCAGCATCTTTCTGCTTGGTGTTGATAAAATCTGCTTTGAAATCTGCCTTTTGCAGATGTTCGCCACACATTCATTTTCCATCATGGAGTCAGGAGTTCTTCTAGTAATGTCTGTGGATCGCTTTGTCACCATCTACAACCCACTTCACTACACCGCCATCCTGACCCTAGCCCATATTGCTGGTACCAGTGTTACACTTGGACTCTAGAGTCTGTTGCTCATGTTCCCCCTGCCTTTTCTCCTAAAGCGTCTGCCTTTCTGAGGCCACAATGTGCTCTCCCATTCCTATTGTCTGCACTCAGATCTAATCCAACTGCCTTGTGGGGACACTCGTCTCAACAGCATTCTGGGGCTCTGCATGGTGACTTCCACTTTTGGGCTGGACTCACTGCTCATTGTTGTCTCTTGTGTGCTTATTCTGTACACGGTACTAAACATTACCTGGGGAGGGGCGGAGGAAAGCTCTCAATACCTGTGTGTCACATATGTGTGCAGTTCTTGTGTACTATGTGCCTATGATCAGCATGGCTCTGGTGCATTGCTTCATGAAGCATGCTGTACCTGCTGTCCGCCTGCTCCTGGCCAACATCTATCTTCTGGTTCCAATGATGCTCAATCCCATCATCTACAGTGCTAAGAACAGGCAGATTCGCCGAAGGTTAATAACAACTCTTTCTTCGAAGAAAATATTAAAAGACTCTAGCCCACCAATTAGAGAACCCCAAAACCAGTCTTGTCACCAAAAGCAGTACAGAAAGAGAGAGCTGTTAGTTTACAATGCTGGAAAACTTGAAAGTATCTTGTTGATGAATGTATAGAGAACAAACATTGCCATGCAGCACATCCACCAAACTAACTTGATAGTTTGTTCGTATGTTCTTAATACAACACTTCCGATGCTCAGTCCTGGCCTAGATTTGTAGTCTGTTTCCCCAACATGGAAAATTCTCTCTAGCAATGTTCAAGATAGTATATTTTGTTTTGCTCTAACAAGAAAAGAACAGGGCTGATGGATCATCAGTTAAGTGCCCATACTCCTTTACCAAAGGACAAAAGTTTGGCTGCCAAAACCCACACGATTCCCTGCAACTCCAGCTCCAGGACATTTAATGTCCTCTTTTCAATTTTGTAAGAATCTGAAGCACTCAGATGCACACACAAAATAAGTTAACAGATAAATAAATAAATAGATACATATGTATGTACATAAATAATATAATCTTTCCAAATCGGGTCACTTTTAGGTTGCCTGTGCAATAGTGAATGTTTCTACTCACATGCTGGACCTCACAAATTAACTTTATGGATAATTAATTTTAAAAGGACGAGAAATTGGGGGGATGCGTGTTGGGAGAGGTTGGATGAAATTAGAGGGAGGATTGTGGTAAATACAATCATGAGATGCTGTTTAAATGAGTGAAATTCTAAAACATTAAATTACTATTTTAAATGGCATCAAAAAACGTTAATATAGAAACACATTGAGATAATGAAATGAAGAGCAAAATACATGGGTGTGCACACTAGACATCCTCAGTCAACCTGAGATTTTCATATGTGAAGTTTCAGAAGAACTTGCACTGAGCTGACATCACTGTCACATAACAGGCCAGATGTCAATAAACTTTCTTTTAAATATTTTTTGACCAGATTTTCAATTGTTTTATTTGCCTGTAGTCACTTCCAGTAGCAAGGACTGTTTCCCATTCCTTGCTGCTAACAGAATGCTTTCCTCTTTGTTCTCTCATTTACCTAGTCATTCCATGAACTATCTGTCTCAATGTCGGTCACCCCTAGACTGTTTCAAGCCCAGCAAGGCATGGGCTTCATCTGTTTTTTCTCTCTCACTACATAGATGCACTGGTCTGTCTATGTAGTGCCTGGAATATAGCAGACACTTAATAAGTACTTTGTAAGTGAACAAATAAATTTCTGGTTGAATAAACACATTAGATAGATAGATAGATAGATAGATAGATAGATAGATAGATAGATAGATATGGAGATAGAGAGAGATAACATATAGATAGATTAGAGAGAGACAGACAGACAGACAATCAGCCAGATGATGGATATTTGACCTTTGTGTTTTTATCCTTCTACTGGCTGCATCACTCTAATTCACGATAGTATATGTCTAATTCACGATAGTAAATGTCTAATTCACGATAGTATATGTCTAATTCACGATAGTATATGTC
>JADRCH010000406.1:463744-520442 GCA_019843965.1 Rhynchomys soricoides | reverse complement strand
AATTAAGAGAGACTTGGGCCCAAGAACAGATGGGAAAGGCAGAGAAAAAACAGAGGGATGGACAGAGGGATGTGAGAAGAGAAAAAGGTTGAAAAACAGCAGGGAAGAGAGGTGGAGAAGAAAACAAGCAACAGGGGGTTGGCACTGTGAAGAGCCTGGAGGTCAGTACCCAAGAGAAGGAGAATCAGTATCCCATCTCAGTAAACGCAACAGCCAAGAAGTTATGCACAGGAGGTATGATGTGATGGCTGAGGATACTGGCTCTGGGGGTTAGAACTCCATTCCAACCAAAGCTGCCTTTTATATTACCCCTGTGCATAGCCATAACATCATTTAGTCTCAATTTCTTCATCTGGAAAGTTGAAACAGCTACACAGTTTTCCAGATTACTAAGCCATTTACACACAGTTTTAAGGTGATATATACTCAATAGATGTGGATTGCTGGGTGCAATTTCCAATACTACATTCTCCTTAAATATTTCATGATATTTTTCTCTTACAAGCTTGGTATGGCTCTTCATGTCTACAGTAGGCAAATTCAGTGCATAGTCTGACAGTGATGAATGGACCTATCATATTTGAGAGCCTGCCAGTCTTAAGCATGATTTTGGACAAGTCATCTACATGGTTTCTTTCTTTGAAGAATAATTTTCATCCATGTCTTATCTGCCTTACAGGAAAATGATATGGCTTATTGAACTTTGAAAAGACTTGGTCTGCCTGGCAGTGGTGGCACACACCTTTAATCTCAGCACTTGGGAGGCAGAGGCAGATGGATTTCTGAGTTCGAGGCCAGCCTGGTCTACAGAGTTCCAGGACAGCTAGGGCTACACAGAGAAACCCTGTCTCGAAAAAACAAAAAAAAGAAAAGAAAAAAAAAGAAGAAGAAGAAGAAAAGAAAAGACTTGGTCTAAAATGTTGAAAGCTATTTTAGTTAGGGGCACTGTGATGGAGATTACAATTTCTTGTCTTAACCATTCCGCCATCAAGATCAGTCCTGTAGCAAGCCCAACTTTCTCTTCCTAATAGAGCATGGAGCAAGCACAGAACAATGACCCCGTCACAGATTGGCCACTGTTCTGGGAGCTTCCCTATCTTACAACTCTCCAAATAGTTCTTCTGGATATGAGATGTCACTGAGAGCCCTGGGTAGGCTCTCACTATCCTAATCCAAATGGTCTCCAGCAACTTGCAGCTTCTTTCCAAGTCCTTCAACTTTTCCTCTCCTGCACCAGCCTCTTCTGGCTGATTCTTACTAATGCACTGTGGACTTCATTGGGATCTATAAGACCTTTGTGTTTCTCCTTTGGGTCTTGGGGACCCCTGAGAATTCTGCTTAGATTGATGCAGATCTTGCAAACACAAAACAGCATTGAAGATCTTTTCAAAACTGCCTGGATGCCTCGGTTATCTTCGGTGGAAATGTAGTAGTGGCCTGGAAGTGCCACAGGCGATGCTTCAGTGAGTCAGGTGGTCCTTCACTCTCCTTTCACATAGCTGCCATCTTGTTTAGATGATACATTGGTTGACCTTCAGCCTTTTCCTACTTCTTCCTCTAATACATCCCTTGAGATCTCCTTGGTGACCATACAACTACTCACACTCCTGAATTCAGCAAATAGCTATGGATTACAAGTCTGCTCAGATATTTGATCGCCAAAAACAATAAGAAAGAATCCATGTTTTTGAGAAAACAGTAAACGGATGTGAGAAAGAATTACTCTCATTTAGTGGGCAAAAGCAGGTTAAACAGGAGACACAAGTATTTAGTAGAGTCTCTTTATGAGGATGCTCCTTTGTCAAGAGCCCGTGTGACAGATAAAGGAGATGAGTAAAGGTTCTAAATCATCAGTAAATGATACATGAAATTATGTGATTATTAATTGCTTGGACAATTATATTTTACTAATGCACTATTGCCCTCAAAAGCCTCAGGAACCCAAATGATATTAAACAAAATGAGGGACAGTCCAGAACACTTACAACAGAGAATAATTTGCTTAAGATAAATTATGGTTGCTTGTGCTTTTGAGTACCGTGGCATAAAAGCACAAATTCTGCCATCATATAGAAAAATGTCATAGTCTGTTATTTGGAAAAGTTATTTTGCCTCTGGGCCCAGTTGATTTATCTGTAGATTGACTATTTAACAGCACTGATCTAATAAAGTTACTGTCTAGTTTAAATGACACGTAGCCCTTTGAGGCTTCATAATGATTCCTAGATCATAGTATGTGTTTAAAATAGCTTCTAACCCCAGTAGTACTCTATACTTGTAATCCCAGCTCTCAAGAAACTGAAATAGGAGGGTCATAGGTTCTAGGCAGGACTGGGATGCAGGTCTTTCTCCAAATTAAAGGTACAATGAGGGAAAATATTTGTACTATCCATTCAGTTTTCTAGGGAATCTAATATTGTTCTAACATGAGTCTGTTCCAAACCTGACATTTCCCTTTTGCTATTTGTTCTTTTTTCTTTCACTTTCAGATACAAAACTGAAATGTTCATAATACAGGGCAAAGTAAGGTTAAGAGCTAAAAGTTGGAATTTCCTTCACTAGGACAGCAGATCCTGAAATGAAAGATTTTATTTGGAATGGTCTAAGAAAAGCAGTCTTGTTAAACTCTTATCTCAATTCTGGAATCATAGGATTTTTATTTTTCTGAGACAGCCAGATATGGTGTTATATGTCTGAAATTCAAATTAGCACTGGAGAAACAGAAACAGGAGAATCAGGAGTTCAAGATAATCCTGGCCTCTATTGCAAGTTTGAAACCAGTCTAAGCTGCATGAGATTCTGTCTGAAAAGTCTAATAAGCAAATAAATAAATGCAAAAAGAAATGAATGAAAAGCTTTTTATTTCTCTCTAGAAATATCAGTTTCTCATTGAGCAGAAATGTCTACCTAATTCTCAGGTGATATTGAAAATACGTGGTAATATGCACTGTCACTTAATAAGTTCATGCTTCAATACACACTATCATTGTCATCATCACCAAGGCAGTCATATAGGACGTTCCAGAGTCTTTGTAAATTACCTATTTTAGGCAATACAACTGATCTTTGGAAGAATTGGCCTATATTAAATATAATGAACACATAAGATTATACTTAATAGTGCTCTTTCTAAGGGGTATAAATGTTCTGAAAAACCTGTAATTTCTGATTTTTCTGTTCATAAAAGTTTTTTTGTTATGTTATGTTTTGTTTTTGTTCTTGTTTTTTTTTCAATGAGAATCTGGTTATGTAGCCAAGGTGGGTTTTAGACTTGAGTATAATTGCTGGGGTTCTCAACATGTATCCCCATGCTTGGCTTTTACATTATCAAGTGGAAAATAGTTTCCTAAGTATTAAAGATTATTTTAATAATTGTCTTAGTCAGGGTTTCTATCCCTGCACAAACATCATGACCAAGAAACAAGTTGGAGAGGAAAGGGTTTATTTGGCTTACACTTCCACACTGCTGTTCATCACTAAAGGAAGTCAGGACTAGAACTCAAGCAGGTCAGGAAGCAGGAGCTGATGCAGAGGCCATGGAGGAATGCTGCTTACTTGCTTCCTTGCTCCTGGCTTGCTCAGCTGGCTTTCTTATAGAGTCCAAGACTACCCACCCAGAGATGGTACCACCCACAAGGGAACTGGTCCCCTTGATCACTAATTGAGAAAATGCCTTACAACTGGATCTCATGGAAGCATTTTCTCAACTGAAGCTCCTTCTTCTGTGATAACTCCAGCTTGTGTCAAGTTGACACACAAAACCAGCCAGTATACCTTGTATCTGGCATTATCTCATATCTTTCAAAGTATGTATGGCTTAAATTTTTCTGTGCTGCAGTTTTTATTATGAAAAACACAATCTTTTGCGGTAACTCATTAAATGTTCAGGTTGCTTATGAAAGATCTGTCTAGATGTCAGAGTTAGGCTTGTAAACATATATCTTGAACTAATGTTCAGAATAAAACTTATGTGTAAGGATTGTCTGCATCTAAAGCTGCAGAAACTCATGATTCATGGAGTCTAAGCAATTAAAATTATTACACAAACATGCAGCTGCATAAATATACATACATATGTATACATACACACATACATAGACATAAACAGAAAAACACAATATACATACACAGGCATGTAAACAGCCCCACCCCTACCCTGAGATCATCCAGAAACTAAGAGATCTGGATCTAGAATATGACTCTTGGGAAACCTTGTACAATGTTTGATGTCTCTGTATCAACAAACCATTTTCTTTGGTGACTGTGTCTCTTTTGCTATCATTGACACTTATTAATTATTGAAGATACATTAAGTATCAGTCATTGAATTTACAGCACATAGATTTATTAATGGTAGATGAATCTATAATACTTGCCAGGAGTTTAAAGTAGATGTGTATCCTAATGGACACACACACAATATGTGAACATAAAACCATATGCTAATTTATGACAAATGTGAACATGGTAAAAATGCAGTGTTAGGAAAACAAACAGCCTTGTCTTCTCTGTGCTTAGAAAACTGCCTGTCATTTAGAAATAACATTAAAGGTGAGACGAAACATGGATTACGATCAGCTGTGGTAGGGTATGGCTGGATGCTCTGCTGATTTGGAGTTCACATATCTTGAGCAATAAAATTGTGACCCAACTTGTTTGTCACAGTTTCCTTGACTGAACCTGTTCTGCCCATCACTGTGCAGTATCTCACAACTACGGCAGATGGACGTACACAGTGGTTTCAGCTTAACATTGAATTGAGTTGCAGAATTAGAGGGATTAAAACAAGCAAGCAAACCATCAGTGGGAGGAGAGGCCCTTGGGCCTGATGGTGTTAGATGCCCCACTATAGGAAAATGCCAAGGAGGGAAGACAGGAGTGGGTGGGAAGGTGGGGGAATACTCTCATAGAGGCGGCAGGGAGGGGTATGGGATAGGGGGTCTCCAAAGGGGAGACCTGGAAAGGGGAAAACATTTGAAATGTAAATAAAGTATCAAAAAAAGAGAAAGAAATAAGAAAAGCATTTCAAAGGAAAAAAAACACTTAAAATTAAAAAGAAAAAAGAAAAGGGTGCTACTAGTTTTGGGGGGCAAAACTTAATATTAGATATACAAGTTTCATGTGTGCTTTATTGCTTATTCAGTTTAGTGTCTTGAGAAATAACATCTATTTTGCTAGATTTCCATCAAATAATGGTCTCCTAATCTTCAAACTCAAATTTTCTGATGTCTTGTGTCTGTGTTGAGAAAGCTGAGGTTTTTGGTCCATGGTTAGGCAAGGTCTCCATTCCTATTAGCCTGATGAGGCTTCAGAAAGTAGAGTTTTAACAATGAACCGTTAAAAAGGGGAAAACATTTGAAATGTAAATAAAGTATCAAAAAAATTAAAAACAAAACAATGAACCATTAAAATTAAGGAATTGAAGTCTCATGGGAGAAAACTGAGGCAGCAAAGAAAGATAAGTGCTTAAGGGGATATGGGAAGGGAAATAAGCTCCTTACTCCTTTTGGCTAAGAATGAGAAGAATCTTAGAAACATGAGTCAGAACCATGTTTATAGTCAAATCATGTCTTGACTCTTTTTCTCTCTGGAGATTTTATTATGTAGCTGTCTGACCTGCAACTCTTTATGTAAATTAAGCTGGCATTGAATTCCCGCAGCTCTGCCTGCCTCCCAAATGCTAGGATTAAAGCCATGTGACACCACAGCTGGCCTTGTCTTGACTTCTTTGTGATTGGCATATAGTAAAGATTTATTTTCACCTAAAACAAACAAACAAACAAACAAACAAAAAACAAACAAAAGAAAAACAAGCAATCAAGATAAAATCAGAGATGAACGGACTCAGGAGGTAGTTCAAGGGCTTCTACTAGAGGAACAATCATAGGAGAACAACTCCATCAAGAGTTGAGGGATTCTTTCTAAACTAATTTAGGGGAAGTGTGTCAGATTTTGATGGATTGATGTGAGTCTAGGGTCTGACAATATGTCTTAACCAGAATAGAAAGAGAGAAAGAGGACTTTGGCCAAGCAGAAAAGATGGGAAGAAAGAGGCATCATAATTTAAGATATAGAAGGTCTGTGTTCTTGAGCCACAATTTGAAAGAAAAGAAACTTATTTACATCTTATTTATGACTTGGAGGTTGAACCTATCATGATATTGGGTGCTATGACAGGTACTTAATCTGATAGAGTTTTGACTTATTAGAGTAAGGACATTCAGTGATTCATTTATCCCCAGGACTCAGAACTTACCTTTCTAAAGCTTAGGAACCTGGTGATTGCTCTTTGGATTTCCTTTGTCTTAATACTATATATGACTGGGTTAAGCATAGGTGGTACAAAGAGGTAGATGTTGGCCATGAGAAGATGCACAGCAGGAGGAGCATGTTTCCCAAAGCGGTGTACCAGGGACAGCCCTGTCATGGGCACAAAGAACACAAGCACAGCACAGAGATGTGAAGTACATGTTTGGAAGGCTCGGATCTGCTCCTCTTGGGAAGCCAGACCAGCCACCGTGTATAGAATGAATCCATAGGACATTGCAATGAGCACAAGGTCCAGCATCACAGTGAACACTACCAGTGACAGTCCATAGAGGTTGTTGAAGGTGGTATCTACACATGCCAGGTGTATCACTTCCTGATGTAGACAAAATGAGTGGGAGAGGACAAAAGGTCCACAGTAGGGAAAATTCTTCAGAAGGAGGACAATTGGGATAAGGGCTACAGGTCCCCTGAGAATGACACATAGGCCTGCCCTCATCACTCTCTCAACGGTGATAATGACTGAGTACCTCAGTGGGTGGCAGATGGCCACAAAACGATCAAAGGACATGACAAGGAGCACTGCAGACTCCATGAAGGAAAAAGAGTGGATGCAGAACATCTGTATTTGGCAGGCTCCAAAATAAATGTTATGGAAATTGAACCAAAAAATACCCACCATGGTGGGCAAGGTAGACAATGACAGCCCCAGATCAGTGAGTGCCAGCAAGGAGAGCAGATAGTACATGGGTGTGTGTAGACGAGGGCTGGTCTTAATAATCATCAAAATGAGACAATTTCCTGAGATGGCCACCAGGTACATCAAGAAAAAGGGGATGAAAATCCAGTGTTCAAAGGCTTCCAAACCAGGAAAGCCACTGAGGTAGAACATGGGGCTAAAATGAGTAATGTTGGACAGGACCATGAATTGAGAAGTAAGAAGATACTGTGCTGGTATTTCTCAAGGATGGACCTGAAAATAAATGGATATTTCTGATTATTAGACAATTCTTCAGCTTCACAAACACATCTCTGTCAGAAACTTTGCAATGATCTCTCACTTCATGTCCTGATCCCCACTCATCAGCGGTTCACATCACAAATAACTGTCGTTAGGCTGCTTCTTATATGCTCGCCCCTCCCTCTCTCCCTCCCTCCCTCCCTTCCTTCCTTCCTTCCTTCCTTCCTTCCTTCCTTTCTTTCTTTCTTTTGAAAGAGACATGGTTTCTCTGTGTAGCCTTGACTGTCCTGGAACTCTCACACTGTAGAGCAGGCTGGCCTTGAATTCAAAGATCTGCCTGCCTCTGCCTCCAGAGTACTGATATTAAAGGCATGAGCCACCACCACCAGCTACTTTTATTTTTTCTAGTCTTTTCTACTGGCCTTTTATCATGCCCATTCCTTGAATATGGCTGTTTTCATCCTTAGGCATTTTTTTAGAATGTTCTAATATTTCTCCTTAGGCAATATAATTGACTCTCATGATTTCATTTTCCATTCTTGTTCTGAGAATTAAATCTATGACTCTAGAATTTTTCTTTTTGTTTCCAGATTTGTATGTAGTAGCACATACAAATGTATAACTTGATAACTTGATGTTTCACAGTTTCACAGCTGTTTTTGACAGTTTTTTTTTAACCTTTTTTTAACCTTTTTTTTTTTTTTTTACAGTTTATTGTTTTTTGACAGTGTTTTTAACAGTTTTTGAAATCCATTATACTTAATCTGTGGCCAAGTAGAAGCCAACAATTTTGACTTTCAACAACCTTTTTATTATTTTATGTTGCTTATCTTAGGGGTATAAGTCACATTGTTGTTTTTTTATATTTGCAATGCTGGTAATGTAATTCTGATTATGGCTTCCCACCCTCCAACCCTGCCTAGATTCTAACTCCCCACCCACCCAAATCTACTTTTCTCTCATTACAGTATAAACAGATATATAATAATAATTATTATTAATATTAATAATAATAATAATAATAAAATATAAAATAAAACCAACCAACCAGAGAATGATGGAACAAACAAACCACAGGGAACAAAAAAGCCAAAGAAAAAGCTCAAGAAACATATATAGATGCAGAGACCCATACTTTTTACACACAGAAATCCCATAAAAACATAATACAGGAAACCATACTATATATACAAAAGACTTACAAGCAGAAAGAAAGAAAGTAAGAAAGAAAGACAAAATGAGAGAAACACAGAAAGAAACAAAGAAAAAAGATAGATAATGCCCAAAGCATTATGAGACATGGAACCTCCCAGAGTGCCATTGATTTTGGGCAACTATATTTTATAGAAGTACCTTCTAGCAGAGAAAACAGAAAGCAAGAGTGTCTGAAGTGGACTGCAGCTTAACTGCTCGATTGGCTGGAAAAACAAAGGGGCGTGCATATGCAATGGAAGAAGTAGATGGTCCTGGTGAGACAAGAATTTGAGACAATAGCTTAATCTAGATTATGTCTGACTTCACAGCTTATAAAAATTGTCCTTAACTGTTTTTGACTTCCATTATGCTTAAACTGTGGCCAAGTAGAAGCCAATAACAACTGTAACAACAACTGCGACGACAACAACAACAACAACAATCAAAAAAACCCAGAGAAGAAACATTTTAATAAGGTAGGACAGAAGCCAGGGAATTCTGTTCAATCATGTACTACAGGAGGTGTCTAACAAGTAACTGTAGTGCTGACAAGAGGTCAAGATGACACAAGCTGAGAAAGGACTAAAGTGTAATCAACATGGAAGCCATTGATGATCAAGAAAGGAGAAGTTTCAGCAAAGTAACTGAAAGAAAATCTTACTCTAAAGTATCAAGGAGAAAAGGGGAGAGCGAGAGACAAGTATATCAGAGCAATGGGGTAGGATTCCATGATGCAAACGGCTGTTTTTCAGGTTCACATATTCAAAGTGTAATCAGTAAGTGTTCATGTATATTTCCTATTACTACATTTAGTGACCTACATGAAATAAATAACAGTAAAGAGAATTTAATTAAACTAGATTGAACTTTGGCTAAGTCAGCATTATCTGACTTCAGAGCCTAGGCAAATAAATGATTAATAATCATGATATACTGTAGAGAATATCATAAGTTAAAAATCCAGTTAAACTATGAGAGGAGGAGACATAATGACCAGGGAACAGACTTTCTAGATCGTGGGTTAGGCTTGATCATTGATTCTAGGTACATTATACAATTCTTGATAAGCTCTTGAGGGCATAGATGCAACAGTTAATTTACTAAGAATTATGTCGTGATGATTATGAGAGTGAGACAAGTCAGTATGTGCCAGAGTCTGCAGCGATACACTGGGGGAGATGAATGACATAAGGAGGATCGTGGTGACACTGTATGAGGTGGTGCAGAATAGGTCATGAGAGGATACTGCAAGAGTGAAAACAAAACAGAACTACAACAAAAACAAAGCCAGTGGTAGCTCTCTTAGCCTAAGAAGGAGGTAGAGACAAATTTCTGAGTTCAAGGCCAGCCTGGTCTACTGAGCAAGCTCTCGAACAGCATGGGCTACACAAAGAAGCCTTGTCTCAAAAAACTCAAAGAAAGAATTATTTAGTTAAAAACAAACAAACAATGAAAAGATGAATGAGACCAAGATGAGCCCACCTCACTTCAGCCAAGAGGTGAGAATATTTTGCCCACTTATCCTCTCCATTTCTTTGGTAGTTCTCTAGTCAAGTACATAGTACACAACTTATTAATTTTAGAGTCCATTTAGAGAAATGTTTTTAAATGCACCTGTAGGGGCCTATGTTTACTGCATCTTTAAAATATCTGATTTAGTTACATTAGTAATACATACTTCTGACCATGCCTTACCTTAAGTTCTTCCTTTAGAAGTTTTGATATCATATTGACTGGTTCCCTTCAGATTCTCTCTCTCTCTCTCTCTCTCTCTCTCTCTCTCTCTCTCTCTCTCCCTCCCTCCCTCCTTCCCTCTCCCTCTTCCTTCTTCTTCTCCTTCTTCTTCTTCTTTGCCAAGATTAGTTTTCCTTTAATTTGCTGGCAAATGGTTTTTGTTTACACCTAAAGTTTGTTTAATTGATGTACATCTACAAACAAACTGTGCATATGTAATTTTACTTTTACCTTATTCTGTTTTTCTAAATCAATGCATTGACAGGTGAAATTTAGACAATAAAAGTGGTGCTAAAGTGAATATGAAAATGGCAAATCTTATTGCCATTTGATTATCCAACACTGATATATTATTTCTCTAAAACTCTCTAACACAGGCATTTTCTATTATGAGTATTGATCAACCTGTCGTAATGCATTTAAATTATTAGAGTGTTCATTCTCTTGTAGCTTTCAAAGTTTGTTAATTCACTGTTCCTTAATCTGCATTGTGCTAGATGTAAATATATATAAAAATAATTAGCTTTGCCACAAAATAAACCAATATATACTGGTAACAGCTCCCATTGTGTTCTTCCTCCTCTTATTCAAAATGTTCATGATCCTCAATTTTCTGACCTTAGACTTCTTAACTTCTCATTTATTATTATTTATCATTATGAAGATGCCTGTGAATATTTGTCTCTAGTTTAGATAGTTTTGTTATGTAGCCAGCTTGAATGACTGTCTCTTTCTGAGTTGCTTGTGAGTGTGTGCCGATTATACTTGACACATTTACCACTGAGTTCAAGTCCATCACCACACACTTAATTCTCCTCTACCTGTAAGTTTTTAGATATCAGCTACTATTTCCAAATATCGACTATAATTTTTTGAATTTCTTTATCTATTTTTAAACTGGGTTCAATCTTTGTTGCCTTTTAAGGATTCCTTCATGTATTCCTTTGTCTTTATCTTTGTAATCATCATCTTAGTCCTTAGTTTCCATCCTAGCTAAGCCCTCTGATACATATGCAATGTTTGACCCCCCATCTCCAGAGTCCACCTCCTACTGTCACAGCATCATTTGGAAAGTGCTAACACTGAGTCACTATGGCAGTCCTTCACTAGCTTTCCTTCCTGTGCAGTAAAAAGCTGTGGTAATGGGTTCAGTTTCTTGAGGTTACGAAAAATTCCCAAAGAATATAAAAAACTTTACACGTTTGTGTTTCTCATAACTAAAAATTTTTTATCACTATCTCACAGATGGCACATATGCCATGTCTTATTCCAAAGTGTCATTATGCTAATGTCATACAAGAGTTTGTAGTACACTACCTGTGACCAAGCCCTACCTTGTTTGGTGCCTTTCCAAATACATCCTTTACTTATTCTACTCAATACACTCATATTGTTAGTTCTTGATGCTCCACTCATTTTTAATTTTTTCTTATGTTTTATATTCCTTGCTTTCTTAGTAAACAACAGTCTTTGTTCCTCCAACTCATAAAGGCTTCCTGATTGTCTAAGACTTAGTACAACTATTCCGTCTTACAATTTTCTCCCAACTTCGTTGTGTAGAGTTAGGAGAGTTCAACTAGTACGTGCTCGTTGATTGTTTAAGTCTCAGTACAAATATTTATTCTTAGAGATTTCTCCTGACTTCATTGTGCAGAGTTAGCAGAGTTCTTAGTATTCACGTCATCCCTTTTATGTAGCACTACTGAAGAGTAATACACATATATATCTCTTGAAGTATACACTTTCTGTAGTTAGATAGGGAATGTATTTCTATGTAGAAGAGAATACATACACATTAGCATAAGTACAGTCATGTACAATGTCTTTAAAAACTTATTAATAGTTTATAAAATATGTATCACTTATTAGTAATTTTTAATTTTTATATATTGTAGATTATATTTAAAATATGTTACAAAAAGATAATGACATGCATATAAATATATAAATATACAAGTATTAAAATTGTGATTCTCTGTCTGTCTGTCTGTCTGTCTCTCTCTCTATAGATAGATAGATAGATAGATAGATAGATATTTATGTATACTTCATAGTGGATCTTTGGCCAGAAGGCTAATTACAAGGTATGTTTATATAAACTTTATGTTACACAATTATTTATATGTTACATATAGCACTTACATGTCTATATTTATATATGTCCCTTATACACATGTATTTAAAGCTAAGGATTTTTTAACTCCTCTTTTTTTTAACCAAGTAGACTAGGTTCTCTGAGACCTCTGGATTTCAGGTCAGTGTTTATCACATGGTGAGCTCTACCATATAGTATCTGCATCAAAAACAAAATAAAGAGATGAGTGGTCATGCAACTCACCTCTTGTCCTGCCTGGCTGTGTCTGGAGTTCAGGCTTGGCTCTTGTCACTGACTTTAGTGTGACATGGTACAACAGACAAGGAGAAGGATTTGGTGGAAGCAAGAAGTTCTCAGAGACAATGGTGGAACTGGGATTCTTCCTTTTAGAATGAAAGTTATAGGTAATTTATGATGGCAATGTGAAACAATGGTAATTAGAGGGAGAGTAATACCCACATCTCTATTGTCACAGAAAAACAGAAGTCTTGTCTATCAATTCATAGCCAACGCCCAACGACTGTGAAGCTGCACTAGTCAAAGCAGAACACATATAGGTGAAATATTAGAAAAGTTCTCAAAATGGGATTTCCTAATACATGATGAACAATTAGCTACTTTTGCTATTACTTTTTCTTCAAATTTAATATTTGCTATTTCTAGAATGAACTATTGGTAGACACATTGTTTCTTGTGCTTTGAGCATAAATATTCTAACCAGGTTCCTCATACTGAAATCTCAAGAATGTCCCCACCATGGTGGAGCATGTCTCTTTTGAGTAGAATAGAGGAGAACTGTGGAGAAGGAGATCATGCTGAGATAGTATTATTGTCATAAAAGGTTGTCAGCATTAATACCTGCAGAGCAGAACTAGATTCTCTGCTGTGTGCACGGCCCGAGACACAAAGTGCACTTAACATATGTGTTAGAAAAATGAATGTCTTTTGCTTAGGAGAGAAAGAGGCATACTGAGTGTAGTTCAGAGTTGGGCAAGGAGCGGCACACACAGAGCAGTAAGCTGATCCTTTGGTGCCAGTGGAAAGCTAATCTCTAGGCATGACCCAGAAAGAGCCTGGTTGGCCTGGAAGCCACAGTCATGAGGATGTGGCAGCGCTGTTCCCTAACCATTAGATGACACTGCAGATGGTCTCTCATCTTCTCCAGTGATATCAGGCTCTTCTCTCCAACCCTGACCCTGACTTTCTCTGAGAACATCAGAAGTATAGAAGATTCTGTGGAGAGTTCAGATCCTCAGATTTAATTTTTCAAGAGAAAAACATCTGAACTTCAGTGAAGGAAATATGAGTAATACCTTTATAGAAGGTCACTCAAACATGTCAGGGAGAAGCCCAAATTAGAGCTGAAAACCTGCCATTCAGAATATTCATTCATCCCCCTACCCCTTCCTGAATATCTCCCATCTCTCTTCTATGGCTCCCTATTACATCATTCCAAGAGAAGATAGTGGTGGACACTCACCAACTGCTGTTAATGTAAAAACCATGAAGTCAGAGCAGTTTGTACTGCAGAGCAGAGTGGCTGAAGGGTCAGGAGGCATCAGGCTGCTTTCTGTCAGGGAAGTATTTATTTCTTCCTCTGTTCTTGTAAAGTGTTTCACTTCAACTGGGAGAACTTGAGGACAAACAAGGAGTCCCTAGGGCTGGGACCCATGTAGTCAGAGTCTTTTATTACTCCACTATCACTCCTTGCAGAGTCACCTGAAGCTGGAGCATTCTTACTCTGCAGGGTTGGGTCCAGCAGTGAAAGCCATCCCACTGCATTGCATTATTTTCCTGCTTTATGAAGAACCAACCTTGTTCGCTGTGACTCCATTCTCCTCCCTTTGCCCATGACAAAGAACAATTTCCTGCACAGGCTATGTGTGATATATGAAGGGGGTAATCTATGGGATGCCATAGTGTTTTCTAAATTGTTCATCTGTTTTCAAGTCCAGAGTCATAACTACCTCAAATATCTTACCTTTTTATACTCATTATTTCCTCTGTGTTTATTTCTGTTTTTGCAATTGCTAAGTAATTCACTTTCTCTGCCAGACACTCCAAATTTTTGAGTTCACTCTGCTTTAATCACTCTTTGTATAATTGCCTGCAAATACTTGTCCAGGTCAACATCTCAAGCTTCTTTATGACTCTCTACTCAACATGGAATACATGGGATATTTTCTACATGATCAACAGCAATCAGATTTCCTAACTGCCCTTGCATTCTTTACTCCTTTGATGTGCAATTCATCTTTTCATGAAGAAATTCAGTTTTACTTCATGATATGATTAGTCAATGTGCTTGCTTTTCTTTCCTTTCAAAATGCACTGGGATGGCCTTTTTGAGACTGGCATGAAAGCTGTGTCAAATCCTAAAACAGGGAAAATGGACCAGAATGATTTGTGTAGAGTCTTTAATACTGGCTTTACAATGTTTATTGATAAAACCCAGATAACAGTGTTATGCTTTTCTTATGTAAATTATATAATTGAAGGTCTAGAGTTAAACAATTACATCCAAAGGTCATATTGAAACAGACAAACAAACAAACAAACAAACACAAAGCACTCTGCATTTCTACTTGTTTGTTCTCTAGATACTTAGGTTTATTTTGTCATACTATACATAACCTATTTTGAATGTTAGCTAAAATTAATCATTCTTATACATTTTAATCCAAAGGCATGAATTTAGTCTCCTCTGTGAGGAATTCCAACCTGACTTCTGTGTGAACATGGATACAAAGCTCACATTTAGTAAAAAAGATAGGTGGTCTATCAGAAGTTGTGAAAGTACAGTTAGCACACAGTAGGAAGACAGAGGTTGGTTATGAGAGTTGAGGACAGAATGAGAGTTGTGTGGACCACAAAGCAACTGCCCTTAGCACTGTTGCTATTTTTCTGGGTAATATTGGGGTCTGGGAGATATGAAGGGAAACAAATGACAATAAGTAGATTCATACTGAGTCATGGAAAACATATGTTAGATTACTCATTTAAAGACTTTAACCAGGATTGTATTCATTCTCTTATTTAAATATCTGAATCCATTGTTATAAAGATATGTACAAGATCCAGTTAGAAGTACAAAATCCAATATTATAAATCCTGGAAACAGAGTTTCCTGTTTGTAAATATGCTAGTGGATTTTAGTACATGCAGTACTTGGAGAGGAGAGGAGGGGAGGGGAGGGAAGGAGAAGGAGTAGGGGGGATTAGGGAGAGGGAGAGAGAGGTATTAATAAGACAGAGAGTTCACCTCCCATGTTTCTCACAGATCCAGTATCAGTTACACTTAAGCCGGCTCCTTCTAGAGTTGATACCCACTCTGGTTGAGCCAGGCTTGGTTGGGACCTGAGGCTCACAAGCTGAAGCTGGTCAACGCACATGTTGTAGTTCTTGAGTGTAGCCAGCAGGGGGAGGGGACAGCCCAAAGGTAAGTTTAAATTCAGGAGGACACCTGGGGTGTCACCTCCCAGAATCTGCTTTCTTTCAGGCTTATGCTGCAGTGCTGCACAACGAGAACTCCAGACCCACTTGTTCTTCAAGAATGGTCTGTTTCTCTCTCACATATACCCACACCCCGTATCCAACAAATTCTGAACAAAAATTCTGACTTCGAGGGAGACAAAATTATTCCCTACTTTATTCAGAATTTAAAAGAAACAATCTCTCAGATAGAAACCTCTCCGAGTGGCTTTTGTACTAGCAGCCCTCACCAAGCCTTAGCTCTCACTCCCACTGAACACAAGCAGATCTAAAAGAAGCCCCCGCTTACTGCCCTCATCATCCCCTGTTTGCTTCCCTTCGGGCTCTCTGAGGTGAGAAATACCTGCAACATCAACTCACTCTCCCTTTACCCAAAGCCCAGGTACAGTGAACTCCAGTGTGTGAAGAGGATTTATATGGGTCTTTAAGTCTGGAATGATACTGCTGGACTTTAGTCCATCCTCTACTTCCCTGTACACCTACATAAGTGTAAGCATGCTTAGTCTAGAAGAGTCATAGAGCAGTAGTTGCCACATTGCCCAAGAGAAAGCTCTCTCTTCTTCAGAGTCCACACTGCCCAGCCATTTTGAAGAGGAAACCATTTTCTCCTATCTGTTTTATTTGTGGATAGGCTGGTTAATTTTACGTCAACTTGACGCACAAACTAGAGAAATCTGAAAGGAGGGAACTTCAATAAAGAACATACCTTCATAAGATTTGGCTGTAAAGCGTTTTTTTAATTAATGAACAATGTGGGAAGGCTCAGCCCATTGTGGATGGTTCCATCCCTAGGCTCGTGGTCCTCGGTTCTATAAGAACGTAGGCTATGAGTGGTATGAGGAGCAAGCCAGTACCCATCACCCCTCCATGGTCTCTCCATCAGCTCCTGCTTCCAGGTGCCTGCCCTGTTTGCATTTCTTCTGACTTCCTTCAATGATGAAGAGCAAAATGGAAGTAAGCCAAATAAATCCTTTCCTCCCCAGCTTGATTTTTGATCATGATGTTCCTTCACCCAGACACCCTAAAACAATAGACTATTGAGCTCAAATATCTTTAACATCTGTCTCATTAAAGCAGATCTGTTATTTCATAGACACTTATTCCTGTATCATTCCATCATCTCAAAGAGAAATCATGTTAGGGAAGAGGTAGCTACTTTAAGGCCTGGTGAGTTTGTCACCCAATCAGTGGCTATAAGCCTGTCACAACTACAGTGAAGCTCACTGCACATGCACCATTATGTAGCTTTGGGATAGAAAGGTCTTGTTTATAGTGAGTAGATGTTACAAGAATTAATGTAACTTTTAAAAGTTACTTCTTTTATTTTATGAGCTTATAATTACACCATTTCTCCCCATCCCTTTCCTTCCTCCCACTCCTCTCATATAGCTCTCCTTCTTCCCTTTCACATCCATGGCTTCCATTTCATTAATTGTTATCACGGACATTATATGTATATACATAAATATCCCTAAATATAATTTGCTCAATTTGTATAACGTTACTCATATGTATGTTTTCAAGGCTGATCATTGGTATTGGATCACCAATTGGTCAACCATCCCCTAGGGAAGACGATTTTTTCTCCTCCCAGCTTTCCTTAGTTGCCTGTAGTTCTTCGTGTAGGGTTAGCCCTCTTGGCTTTTTCCCCATTCACTTTGGCATGTCTAAAGTTGTCCTTGTTCAGCTCATGCTTAGGCAGCCATGATGGTGAGACTTTATAGGTGTGGCCTCTGGCATTCCTGGGAAGTAAAATCTCTCAGCAAATTCCCTGGTTGCCTGGCTCCTACAGTCTTTCTAGTCCCTCATCCACAAAGGTCCCTAGGCCTTAGGTGCAAGAGTTGTTTTCTAGATGTATACTTTGGGGCTGGGTTTGCAATTCTGCATTTTGATTGGTTGTGGTTTTCTATAGTGGAATGATTTAAAAGAAATGATAAAAATAGTCACTGGCTTTAGAATGCGGCAACAGAAATATTTGAGAATGCCAATAAAAATTTGGAGGAAAGATGACACAGTTATGGGTTCTAAGTTGACCCAGAATCTATAGAACCTGAAATTGTCAAGATTTTGATCAGGTGTCTAAAGAGCTCTCCATAAATGCATCTCTCTGAGGCAGAGTAAACACATCTTTAAAGTCCTTGACAGTCAGGTCTTACTCTAAAGGTTGGCGCTACCTAACTTCTGATCTTTACAAGTCTTTTACATTCATTTACTTTTAGGCCAATGGAAGCCATTCATTTCTGAGCTCTTCTTCCTTAACATTCTTTGTCATCCACTTTCTTCTAAGTCATTTCCCTTTATTTATCTTTATTCTTTTTAAAAGTGTATTCCCCTTAGATGGTTCTGCAAATAAAGCAGAAATTTCCTGCTGAGAAAAATTTTCAAATGAAAGGATAGTCTTCCTCTTTCCCTACAAATTCAGCATCAGGACAGGCTGGGGTCAGCAAGGCACGCACCTGGAGGTTGAATCTAAGGAAGTTCTAATTTCCAAGTCCTGCAAAAGCCACAGGTTTCTGGAATTGAGTCCTCCAATGTAAATAAAGTAAATATCAAAAAAAAAATTACAAAAAATAATTTACAAATAAAATAAAATACAACAAGCAAACAAAACCACTGTGTGTTCCTTACTTTGTGTTATTCTGCTTTGAATCTGACCCACTAACGATAAATTATAAGATAAGAAAGACATACCCTCTAAGAGGCAAAGTTGGGGAGGATGGGGCTAAGAACTCTTGGAGAGGGGATGGAGAAGGGGGCAACATTTAGAATGTAAACAAATGAAACAAGAAAAAAAAAAACAAGAAAAGAAATGGTTTTAGAGTCAAAGATGTTGGCACCTACAGTAATCCTAGCACTGGGGAAGTTGATAGAAGAAGAGTGCATAGCCAGCCTGAGCTTTATGAGGAGTTTCCAGCCAGCTTGACCTATGCCGTGAGACCTTGTTTTAGAAAGAAAAACAAATACAAAGAAATGGTCTTGGGATCTCCCGTGCTTCTGGGAGAGATAAGAGTATGTTGTTTGCAACAGAATGGAATGGTTGCTGCTATAGAAATAAACTGTAACCAGATGTAAAAGATTAGAAAAAACTTCTCAGGTGAGTAATCCAAGGGAATTAATTAGCCACAAAAGAAGGGAGGTAGAGACATCATTCTCCAAGTCTACAAGTTGTCAATGGGACATTTTCCAGTAATGAACCTCTGTCTTAGGGAGATATCAGGAAGAAACAGAAGGTATAAAGAGCTTCCTGACATGAATTCAGATTCCTGGCCCAAATTCCAGTCTTATTATGTCCTCATCCAGTGAGCTGATTAACCTTTCCGAGCTTCATTTCCCCCAGTTTTCATTTTAATACACGATTCAGACAGCTCTTGAGAAGACTAAGTGTGGCATATGAGTGATAATTCTTTTTTTAATTTTGAAAATTTTAGTTAAAATAGACTTATATCATGCCCTCCCTCTGCTTCCTTCTACATCTCCCATGTCTCTACCTACATCTTCCCACCAAACTCACAACAACATTCTTTTTTTAAATTATTGTTGCCATATATACATTTAGATGAATAAATACATAAATACAACCTGCAGAGTATGTCCCATGTTGCTTATGTATGCTGCTAGGACTGACAGCTGTGTATTGAACATCAAATCAGGACTTATGTCTGGAAGGAACACAAGCCATTCTGAGGCAGGACATAAAGGCAGAGGGATGAAGGCCCTTGTTACAGATCTAGTTAAAGCCCTTGCCTCCAGCAAAGCGAGATTTCCGTCATATTAGCAACTGCTCACGGCTCCTCTTTTTCAGACATAAAGCCCTGGCTTTCTAGGAATCTCACCTGAAACCCCATCTACAGGGAAAAGGCAGGTATCAAATACTTTGTGCAGCCTTAGTGTTATTTCTGTAGCATAGAGCATATTTAGAGAGACATTACATAACTCCCATATTAAAAAGGTTTCCTTTTCAAAGTAAAGTTTTGAGATGTAACTTGGGAGTCATCAAAATGCTTCACATAGCTAAGACAATTAATTGCTTACTCTTTTTGAGAAGCCAGTATCTACACTTGAGTGCATCTAACTTTCATTTGTTCTCCCTGCCTTGGGAAACACCTTCCCTGACTTGGTTATGATGCAGTTGCTTCTGAATGCCTCTTTTCTTCATCCTTCATACTTAAGCCTATATTAAAATATCTTGAAAAATAACCATCTCTGATTCATTGACTTTTCTAGTTCTGAAAATTCTCTTCAGAGATGAAGCTACGAACTCTCATTCAGCTTGAGTCTAAGTCTCTAAGCGTCTCAAGGAATATCTCCCTTTACTGAGGGCAGTAGTGTGCACCTGTGCTCCCGTCCCATGTGCAGATGTGTTCCTGTCCTGTGTGCAGCTGTGCTCCTGTCCCATGTGCAGCTGTGCTCCTGTCCCATGTGCAGCTGTGCTCCTATCCTGTGTGCAGTTGTGCTCCTGTCCCATGTGCAGCTGTGCTCCTGTCCTATGTGCAGCTGTGCTCCTGTCCTCTGGCTACTGGCAGTTCCACACACAATTTATTAGGAAGCCTCAATATGTAAGACATGTAATGCTTTCTTGTGTTCCTGAAATGCAGCAATATAGTCTGAAGAGTAAGTTTACCTGGCTACATCATGCTGGTTTTATGCAAAATAGGAGTGGAATATTTTATTACAAAGAGTCTCTGCTCCTTCTGGGCACTGAGGCAGGGGCTGACCTTATCAAACAAAGTTGTTACTTTGTTTCTAGACAGGAAGTTGCACTGCTGTTAAAGCAGATTTCCCACTATTGTTCTACTCTCAAGGCTTAACTTGTAGTGTAATCTCAAAAAAACTTATTGAGGCCTTACCTTTACCCAGGAGCATATGCTCTGTCATTTCAGCTGGCCTCTGCCAGTAGCTGCACGTGGATGTTGATCCCAGGACTTATCCTACTTTCACAACTGTTACTACAGACATCTGGCCCCAGCTCTCCTGTTAGGGAGTGTGCCTGACACTTTAATGCAAGTGTTACAATTACCTTGTTAGAGTTGGAGAACCAACATCTGTCCTTACTGAAACCGGGGAAGTCTGACCCATATTCACAAATACCAGGAAACATAAACAAAAGCTTTCAGAGAGGTCCCAACACTTCAGTGTTTCAAGTGTTTTAAAGCGCCTTCTACATATCACTAAGGTATAGCTGGATATAAAGAATAAATCTATTCCTGTGTACCTCGAAGCATGCAGAAGTACTCATCACACCACTTTTGTACAGTTAAATTAGCTTCAAAGGCAAAATGGTGAAAAACAGGACAGAATTGTTCCTTGATCCACAATAATAGACACCTTGTGAGAGCTCCCTAGTGTTAAAAGGGTTAACCAATTTTTTCTGGAGCAAAACATCTCTCTGCAATTCCACAGCAGCAAGAATATCTCCTTGTTCTCCATCTGAGAGCAAGCAAGGTTAGGACACTTGTTACCTACTTATACTATTCATACCAAAGAACCGTAGGGCATAGATTCCACAAGACAGCAGTGACAGTCTGCTTGTTGCTCTTTGGTTTTGATACGTTATCTCAAGTTCTGCTTCACACTGTAGGTGTAAATCTCACTTTATTTTATGTGGCCTATGGACCGCATTCTTTGATTCTATCCTGTCTTAGTATTTTCCCAAAAGTTTGATAGAAATTTTCTCACAGCCTGACATGTCTTCATCTTGTTACCTATTACATCCTCTTTTCTGGAATGAAATGTGAAAACACCTAAAAAGATTTAGACACCACAAAAAGGAGGAGAATTACAGAAAATGTAAATGATCAAATGACACTCAAGGTTGTATCCATCATATATATCAATTTGTAGATCTTATAAAAATACTGTTATCATAATATCCCTAATACCTGGATGGAACAGAGCTCAAGAGCAGAATAACTACAGGGAAGATGGAGAAATGATTACTTTGATGTTGGATAGATTCCCCTGAATTCATTCTGAGAGAAAAAAATCAAACTTTTTTTAAAAAAATGTTTTTGAGACAGGACTTCATTACACTCTTGTCTGAAACTTTCTATGTAGGTAGAATAATGTTGAACTATTGATCATCCTGCCTCTACCTCCTACATGCTTGGATTGTAGGTGTGCACCTCCTCACTGTGTAGTTTTATGTGCTGTTCAGTGTTGAATCAAATGCTTTAGATATGCCAGTCAAGGACTCCATAAACTGAGCTACAACCAAGTCCTAATAGTTTTGAAATTTCTAGATGATGCTGGGTTGTCCACACTTTGGAACACATTACTAGACAAAATAGAAGAGATGTAGGCAGGAAGTAACAGACGGTCACATACACAGAGAAAGCCAGTTACTTAAACTTACTTTCATTGGTTTAATAAAAATTATATTTTTATTAAAAATAATCTATTTGATAAATTCTTTAGCACAGCAATTATTAAATTATTTTATTCTGTCCTGTCCAAGGAACAAACTCTTGGAGCTATGAAAGGAGAAACATAGCTTTTACATAAAGTCGGAACCTAAAGCCAAGTTGCAGAAGAACAATATAAAACAAGAAATAGTTCATTGGGTAGATCAGATAAAAATTTTCCAGTAGCTTGGAAACTGCTCTGAAGATATTTCTTTCTTTTCTCTAAGTTTGTCATAAATCCCAGAAGTTGGAGAAAACGATCACCTTTTGTGAGAAAGAGTAGATGCGGGTAGTGGAGCTCACTTGGAAGGCTAATGTTGGCACACTAGCCCAGACACTGGAGAGTAAGAGATTCAGCATGGCTCTGGCTGTGTAATTATCCTAGCATTTTATGTCCTGTGAGTCTGCTCATGAGAATTTCGTGGGGAGGTACATTTAAAACTTATCTTTTGGATTATATGTACTTATTCTTTAAGAGGTCATAAAATTTAAAAAGTATTTGGGGAATGAAAATATAATTTCTCTTCCAGTAGTAACTGTTGATTATGTTTTTCCCATTCTTCCCTTCCAAGACAAATGACCAGGATGCCATGCTCTGGAATTCTGTGTACCAGATCTCCTATCTAGTGTTAAACATTCTATTCTTCAAACAGGACTTTTTATATGCTTTGATAAATAAAAATATAACTATGTCTATTCAGTAGTACCTGGGACCAAACTTATTAAGATGATGGTTATCTGGACTAGGATTATATTTCTGCTTTAAGGTATTATTATCTGATAAATGTTTATCAATATTGAAACTAAGCAGACTTTTCATGGACATACTTTTTCCAGATCAATCATCCTGAATTGAGGCTCAGTCTTGCTGATTTCACTCAAGATAGTTTTCTAAACCATAAACCAGCTGCATATGAGCAAAATTTCTCAGCATTACATATAGGATGCCCAGTGTATGGAGAACACATGGATAATGATGGGCTTTTAGTCCAAACACATATGGCATAATATAGTATGAACTACACTGAAGTTTCAAAGGCATATATGTATGTATTTGTTGTGTGTCATAAGCTCAACAAATAGTTTAAGTTACCTTAGGGAAATTGTTGACATCAAGTGAGATCTTAACATAGCTTTTAGCATTGTGAATACATTATGGCATATCAAGGGAGCAATAAATAGTAAACAAATAGCAGAGGAGTTAGTATGTCTCTACTAAAGTATTTTGCATGGGCGTTTCTAAAAACATTGTCACTATACCTACATTCCAGGTGCAGTCAGAGTCACGTTTTAGAACAAGGTAAGGTGAATAAGCGAAGCAAACCATTCTGAATCTGTTTGGTCTTAATGCTATAGATGACAGGGTTCATAAAAGGGGGGAAAAGGAAGTAGATGTAGCTCATTGTGATATGGACCACATGAGGAACATGCTTTCCAAACCTGTGAATAAAGGTCAGACCAACCACAGTGACATAGAAGACCAGGATGCAACAGATATGGGAGACACATGTGTTGAGGGCCTTGGCCCGCTCATCTGTAGAAGCAATGCTCATGACAGTCTTGAGAATTAAAATATAGGAGAAAAAGATGATGAGGAAATCTAGCAGGACCATTGTAAATACAACCACAACTGGATAGAGACGATTGAATGTGATGTCAGCACAGGCTAGCTTGATGACATCTTGGTGTAGACAGAAAGCATGGGAGAGTACATGGGATCGACAATAGGGAAACCAATGCAGGCGAATGATTATTGGCATGATTGACAGACCAGCCCTCATCACTACACCTATGCCAATCTTTATTACCCTAGTATCAGTAAGGATGGTGGTATATCTTAATGGGTTGCGAATGGCAATGAAACGGTCATAGGCCATAGCAAGCAATACCCCTGACTCCACAATAGAGAGACTGTGGATAAAGTATGCCTGAGAGAAGCAGGCTCCATGGCCAATTTCCCTGTGATTTAACCACAGTACACCCAGCACTGTGGGCATGGTGGTCAATGTTACTCCAAGATCCGTAGCTGCCAACATACCTAAGAAATAATACATGGGTTCATGGAGGTTATGGTCATCCTTAATGAGGAAAAGGAGGGTGCTGTTGCCAAGCAGTATGGAGATATAGGCCACCAATAATGGGAGGGAGATCAGGTGATGGGCTTTCTCCAGACCTGGGAAGCCTGTGAGCAGGAATGGGGAAGAGGAAATATTAAGCCACATTGCAGGCATTGCAGACAGGAATTTTCCCATCAGATAAGATGATCAAATATATTTCTTTAGGATTTGACCCTTGAGGATGCTACTTGCTGTGTGAATGATCAGTGGTCCTGCTTTCCAACAACAATGATAATTCAGTCATCATTCCTGGGAGCTTTCTAGGTACGGGAAAACAGGATATGTCAAAAACAACAATATGCATTTCCAGAGCTCATATAATTGGAATGTACATTGGACATAACCTATCAGTGAAGGGTAGACTTAGATGAAATCTTTGTAAATCCTATTCTTCAAAGAAAATGAAGTATAGTTGAGTAGTGCTTTAATAGTATTGGTACTTACAGGGATATTTTCATGGTACTCCTCATCCTGAATGTTGGCTTTTAAAACAGACCCAAAGATTCCCCAGAATAAATGAGACAGACTTCCAGAAAGTATCTAGCATTGTTTGAAGACCAGGCATGGATATCTAATTACAAAATAATATAAAGAAATTTGAAAAAAACAAAACAAAACAAAATATAACAGTAAATTTTAGAGTTGGATGTATCAAATATTTTTATAAGTAAGCTTCACGTGATAAAGGTCTAAAGATTTTGGGCAGGGTGAAAAATGATATACCACTGACCTGCATGTGCATCTCCCCCCACCCCCCGCAAAAGAATGAGCCTCCAACTTATCACACGGCGTAGTGCTCTAGCTTCCCATGAGCTCTTCCGAAAGTTTCAGTTTTATTATATACTTATAAAAATGAACAATAAACCAAGTCTATGATAATCACTTGGAGGCACTATTTTGTAACATTAGACAAATGACAGTTACATGTCAGCTACTTAGAGACATAAATAAATTGATTATTTAGACATGGTAACACGGACAATGCTTCAGTAACTGAAGAGTCTGGTGAAATTTTAAATAAATTGAGAAAGCTTCATGAATCAGAATTCTAAGGTATGATTAGAGGGAGACACTCATCTTTTGGTATCAGCCAGAAAGAACGTGACCATCTTCTTCCACATTTTGTGTGGACTATGCATCTTACATGCTGTCAGGCCATATCTTAGTGCCCCTTTAGACATTACTCATGGACCCACCTTCATCATGAAAACGTGTATCTAAGATCAATGAGCTTCACTCTTCAGAATTTGGTTGCTGTTCCACTGCTGCTATTTCTTAGTGGCAATGAACTTGGGGAGCCACTTGAGATCAAGGGTTGTCATTTATAAAAGGTGCTAATGATTTCCATCTTCTTCATGCTTTTAACACTAAGTACAAGGACAAATTAGCATCATAAAAGAGAATGCTTTATCATATTGAATTTTGTTATTACAAAAATTGCAGTAGGAGCACATCTGTAGCATTTATCCTGAGATTTGTCAAGTGATTTTCTTATAAAGCCTATGGGAGAAAATAAGACAATTCAGGGAGAAGAAAAAAAAAAAAACCTGCTAGACTAGACTTCATTTGAGTAGCAAATAGTGTGCCTTGCTGGACAAATAGAACTTGAAGAGTGGTGAGTGGGAAAATTTTTTTAAAGATGTTAACTCCATTGTGTGGCAAAATTTTCCTTGGGGAGACACAACACACATCTACTCATACCAGATAAGAAACCCAGGACAGACAAAAATATGGATACCACCAAAGTCCAGCTTAATGAACCAATAAATTTCATTACAGTTACAGGAATATGGGGAAATTCTTATATTGCTGGAGGTGATATTGATCCTGTACTATTTAGACAAAAAGTTGGGGGAGAGAGGGGACTCTTCTGTTAGAAACACAGAAATAGCTAATTCCTTCCTGTCATAGAAAGGCTCAGAAGTATGTGACTAATGGCAGGTTAAAGATGAAAGGCTGGTGAATAAAACTCTTGTGTATTTGAATTCTACCATGTTGTGATTTAATATAACTATACCTTGTGACATGTTACCAGAGTGGAGCTAACTATTATATCTGTTATATACACAGAATTTTTTCTGGTAGTGAAGATATTTAAATTCTTTTGTAAATTTCAATTTCATTATAAAACAGCTGGGGATGTTACAGTAGAACCTTTTCTATTATTGTATTGCTTACATGAATGCTCTACAAGTAATGATAGAAGAATAAACAAGAAAAAGAAAGGAAACAACAGAGACAAAGTGGAAAAGGGAAGATCCTGCAAAGACATAAATGCAGCAAATAAATAATTCTAGTTTTCATCTCCCTCAGCCAACTTCAGTTATCACATACTCATTTCATTTTGTAGAATACTTACACTAGTCCATGTCTTCCAGATAACAGGTTTATATTATGAGTGGATGACCCTAAGCAAGCACCAGAGTCCCTTTTATCTATTGTGGATCATGCAGGCTTAAGGCATAGGTGGGATCTTCATCAGTACAAACCAGCTTGCTGTCTTTCTCTTTTTACTCAAACATAGAGCACTTCGGCTCACATTCCTCAGAGCTGTCTCTGTGGTACACATGTTCATCTGCGAGATCTGGTTAGGGTAGCGGAGCCGTTACTAAGTCCAAGATTTTTTCTCAATCTCTCAGCCACTCAACCCTTTACAAGTCTCTGCTTCAGAGTGGGATTGTTTTGTTGATGAGAATTTTCAAACTTTTCTATGTAACCTAGGCATCCACACAGATCTCTAGAGACCTCTTTCAGGTTTGAACAGTTCACATCCACATCCACCTTCCTTTGGTCTCTTTACCTCCTTTTTCTCCTGACACTCTTTCCTCCACCCAAAGTGCTTCATCCACTTCTCAATAGGACATCTACCAACTTTTGTCCATTTCCTCGTTTTTTCTTTAGCCATTTAAACTGATTTTGGCTTCTTAGAAGACTCCAAATGTTCAATAACTAGCGTAATGCCCAGGACACAGCTTGTGTTCTGTTTAAGAGTCATTGATGAGTTAGCTTTCTTACGTTTCTAATGCTATCTAATAGCCCCAACTTTAACCATTTCCTTAAATCACTTAACCACACAGACTGACTGGCATGCCATTTCTAGAAACCAATTCACTCTTGATGTAGAGGTGTAGGAAAGGTTTTAGGACTCATAATTTTTGCTGATAGATTTGGCAAGTACTGGCATTGTTCTTCTCTAACAGAGAATCTACCTTCCTATGCTCTGGTGCCTGCTAAACCCCAGAGAAAAAATTTATTATGTAACCTCACTGACCTGAGATTTTGACCTTGTCCATTCTTTGGTGACATTGTCAGAAGCTTCAGATAGTCAGCTTTGAAAAGGATTTAGTTGTTTTTTAGAGACTGAATAAGAGCCTGGCTGGTAGGGAGATTTATTTTAGATACCCCTCCTCAGGGAGCATTTGTAATTTGGGCTGCTCAGTGCCTTTCCTTCACTGCCTGCCCTCCCTTCTCATCTGTCTCCTTCCTTCTGTATTTTCCTCCCTTGTGAGTATGCTGAATCTTGGGGATATAGGACTTTTATTATCAGTCTCTAATATTTTTCTCGGTGTTTTAGCATTGACTTCCTTTCTATTGCTATGTGGATGATTTATTTCTATTATGATACAGAAACACAGACTGAACAATTTGGTATCTTCCCTCTGAAATGGAAAAAATATGTAAATTAAAGGAGAAAGGGAATCTGTTTTGTTTGAAACAAGAGTTACCTTGTAATAATACTCTACCCAGACATTTGTACTATTGTTAAGAAAGCAACCTTATACATTCACAGATGACCAAGCCACTGGACACATTGTTTTCCTGTTACAGGCTGAGTTCTTTATAAGTATATGTGAATGAGAGAGTTTGAGCTAAATTGTGTTTATTAAAGAAATATGTGTATTAAAATGTAAGGGTAATGAATTGATAACAGGAAGAAATGTAACTGAGATATAGGTTTTCAAAGCCATGGGTAATCTAACAAGACATCCTGGAGGTAGGTAGAAGTATTACCCAATCAAACATATTAGAACACACTGGGTTTAAATAGTGAGGCCATTAAAATTCTCCTCACTTAGTCAGCAGATGTGATTTTGTGGCAGCAGGAGGTCATAACATTGAGCACAATGACCCTACGGGATCAATCTAAGATGAGAGTTAGAGGCTAGATGTTGACCACATCCTTGGGGTAGGGGGGAAAGAATTTGATTGCAGATAAGTCTAGCCAGCACATTCTGATTTTCAAAGCAGCATCTGTGTAGCTGAGTATCCAGGAACATACAAGAATCCCAACACTTACAGGCTGTTTCAATGGAATCATGAATTTAGGACCAACCAGAGATATATAGAAAATTATTGTCTAACCTGGAGTTGGCTACATAGAGAAATCCTGTCTCAAAATAACAACAAAAAGGTCCTTATTGATATTCAGAATTGAGGAACCATTTTAAAAGACTTTTCACATTCCAGCACCATAACTTCAGTTCTTGCCTTTCACAGATCATTTGTCAACTGGACTAAATTATTTCATCACACATGCAAGGTTCACTGGTTTCGTCCAATTAGGTTTTACAGGAACATATGTTTACAGAGGTGCACAATAAAGCTGTATTAAATGGATGACTAAAACATACTGTTATTTTAATTTAAGTTTTATTGAGCTTGTTGTTCACAATTTCATACATGTATAATATGCCTTCTGAATATTATAATATTCCCAATAGGCCTCCCACATGTAATTCAAGACCTTTCCACCTCATTGAAATTCTTAGGAGACCAGAGGTATAGGGCATGCAAAGATATTACTTCTAAGATCAAAGATAAGTTATCACATCTGTCTCTTCTACCAACAAGAAGTACAGCATTTAGTGGACCAATCTGGATTCTCAAGACAGTATATTCTTCACTTGTATGTGTTACTCTGGACCATATATCTAGTGACTCAGAAAGCTGGTAGTTTTGAGTGGAGAGTAGAACATGAGAAGGCTCTTCAACAGGTCTAGGCTACTGTACAAACTGCTCTACTATTTGGACCATATGATTCATCAAACTCGTGGTACTTGAGGTGTCAGTGGCAGATAGGGATGTTCTTTGACATCTTTGGCAGATACCTATGGGCAAATCATAGAAGAGACCTTTGGGATTTTGGATCAAGGCTTTACCATCAACTGTAGAAAACTACTATCCTTTGAGACACAGCTCTCTGCCTGGGTCTTAGTGGAAATTGAATGTTTGACAATGGGCCACCAAGTTATCATTGCACCTGAGCTGTCTAGTGTGATCTGTGTGTTATCTGACCCATCATTTCACAAAGTAGGATGAGCACAACAAAAACCATTATCAAATGGAAGTGGTATGTTCATGATCTGGCCAAGGTCATAAATGCACAAGCAAGTTGCATGAAGAAGTTGCCTAAATGCCTAAGGTTTTCATTCCCATTACAGTGTCATCTGCTGCCAATAGCATACCTATAGCTTCATGGAGCATGCTCTATCATCAGCTGACTGGTGAAAAGAGGACTAAGGCTGGGTTTACTGATGGTTTTGCATGTTTTCAGGTGCCACCCAGAATTGAACAGCTGCAACATCACAATACTTTTCTGGGACAATCCTGAAAGATCCTGGTGAAGGAAAACTTTCACAGTAGGCAGAACACTAGGCAGTATGCATGGTTATACATTTTGTTTAGGAAGAGAAATGGCCAGACATGAAATTGTTCACTGATTCACGAGCTGTAGCTAATGGATTGGCTGAATGGTGAGGGACTTGGAAAGAACATGATTGGGAAATTGGTGGAAAAGGCATCTGGGGAAGATGTGGATAAATCTATACAAATGAGCCAAGGATGTGAAGATGTTTGTGATCCATATAAATGCTCATCAAAATGTAACCATAGCTGAGGAGGATTTCAATAACGAAGTAGAATGACCTGTTCTGTTTCCCAGCCATCCCTGCCATTACCTAATAGGACCATGAAGAAAATGGCCATGATGGTAGAAATGGGGTTTATCTATGAACTTGACAACATGGATTTCCACTCAACAAGGCTTACCTGTATACATCTGCCACTGAGTGTACTGAGTGCATGATCTGCCAACAGCAGAGACCAATTCTGAGTCTCAGATATGGCACTGTTCCCTTGGGTGCCAGTTGGCAACCTGGTGGCAGATTGATCTTATTGGACCACTTCTTCCATGAAAAGGACAATACTTTGTTCTTATGAGTAGAGATAATTTTGGTTATTGATTTGCCTTTCTTCCACATGTAACTCTTCTGTCTAAATCACCATCTATGGGATTACAGAATGCCTTATATACTGCCATGGTATTCTACACAGCATTGCTTCTGACCAAGGAAGCAATTACTTCACAGCCAGAGAAGTATGACAGTGGGTCCATAGTAATGGCATTCATTGACCTTACCATGTTCCCTACTATCCTGAAGTAGATGGTCTGATAGAAAGATGGAATGGCCCTTTGAAGACACATTTACAGCTCCAATTATGTGACAGTAGCCTGGAGGGCTGAGGCAGAGTTCTCTAGAAGGCAGGATATATTTTCGAATCAGCATCCAACATATGGTATGGTTTCTCCCATAATCAGGATCTATGGTCCAGGAATCAAGGGGCCAAAAAGGAAATAGGTCCTCTCACTATCACCTGTACTAAACCACTAAGACAATATTTGCTTCCTGTTTCAGTGATCTTGATTTCTGCAGGCCTAGTAGTTTTGGTTCTAGAATAGGGAACACTCCTACTAGGGTATACAACAAACATTCTGTTGAATTGGAATCTCTGACTTCTCTATGACCTCTTGAGTTTCTGATGCTTTTAAGCCAACAGGGAAAGAAAGGAATAACTATATTAGGAAAGGTGACTGATCAGTATTACCAAGGGGAAATAGAGCTAGTTGTTCACATGGATGCAAAAAGGATTTTTTTGTCTGGAGAACAGGGTATCCTTTAGGGCATCTGTTGGTGCTACCATGTTTTGTGATTAAAATGAATGGGAAATTACAACAGCCTAATCCAGGCAAGATGACAAAGGGCATAGTCCTGTCACAAGTGAAGTTATAGGTCACTTCTACAGGAAAAGCGCCAAGACATGTTGAAGTACTTGCTGAGGGTAAAGGAAATACAGAGTGGGTAGTAGATAAAGGTTGTTATCAATTTCAGCTAAGGTCATGTGACTAGTTGCAGAAACAATGATTACAATTCACATGAGTGTTTCTGTCATATTCTGTTAAGAATGTTTTTGTACAAATATTTGTGTTTTATTTTCTAGATTTCATTATCATGTAATGTATCACCAATTAAAAGAATATCAATGATTATCACATTTAAGTATGAGATAGTAATAGAATGTCCCTCAAGGGACATTGTCACCTACTCTAAAATTTATAATACAAATATATCATTTGCAGCTATACAGAGGATAATTATATCATCTTAGGTGTAATTATGACACAGCTATTATTTTTATTTGAAAATTAAGCATGACTTAAGGCAATATAATTGTGTATAGAGTTGATAATGGATGGACTTGTTGATGGAAATTCTTGGTTGTCAACTTGACTACATTTGGAATTCACTAAACCCAAAATATCTGGTTATAGTTGTGAGGAATTTTTAAAATTAAATTACTTGATGTGGGAAGACCCTCTTTTTAAAAATTTTATTTTATTTTTTACTTATTCACTTTACATCTCACACATTGCCACCCTCTCAGTCACCCTTTCCTATGGTCCTTTGTTCATCCTCTCCTCTTCTTCTCCTCTGAGTGGGTGGGACTCCCCTGGGTATCCCCCTACTCTGGCACTTCAAGTCTCTGGGAGGCTAGGCACTTTCTCTTCCACAGAGGCCAGACAAGGCAGCTCAGCTAGAAGAACATATCCCCTGTACAGGCAACAGCTTTTGGGATAACCCCCTTTCCAGTTGTTGGGACCCACATGAAGACAGAGCTACACATCTGCTGTATATGTGCCGGGAAGTCTAGGTCAAGCTCATATATGTTCTTTGGTTGGTGGTCAGACTCTGAGAGGCCCAAGGGTCCAAGATTGTTGACTCTGTTGGTCTTCCTGTAGAGTTCCTATTCCCTTTGGGGTCCACAATCTTTCTTCCTATTCTTCCACAAGAGTCCCCAAGTTCCATCCACTGTTTGGCTGTTGGACTCTGTGTCTGTCTGAATCAGCTGCTGGGTGGAGACTCTCAGAGGACAACATGCTCCTCTGCAAGCATAACAGAGTATCATTAATAGTGTCAGGGACTGGTGCTTGTCCATGGGATGGATCTCAAGTTGGGCTGGTTATTGGTTGGCTATTCCCTCAGTCTCTGCTTAATCCTGCATTCTTGAATTACTTATAGACAGGATAAAATTTTGGGTTGAAAGTTTTGTGGGTGGGTTTGTGAACCCCTCCACTGGGGTTCCTGCCTGGCTACAGGAGGTGGCCTCTTCTAGTTTCATATCCCCAGGCTTGTGAGTAGCAGTAAAGGTCATCCCCATGATTCTTGGGCATCTCCCTTATCCTAAGTCTCTGTCTCATACTGGAGATGCCCCCCACCTCCTCACCCCCATCAGTTGCCAATTTCCATTCACTTTCATTGCCATCTAGCTATCTCTCCTGCCCTTCCCCCACCTAATGCTGAACTCCCCATTCCCCTCCTTTCCCCCCTCCCCCAGGTTTCCTTCATCATCTACCATTATGACTCTTTTATTGCCTCTACTAAGTGAGACTGAAGCTTCCTCACTTGGGCCTCCCTTCTTGTTTAGCTTCTTTGGGTCTGTGGAGTATAGCATGTTACTTGTATTTTATGGCTAATATCCACATATAAATGAGTATATACCATGCATGGTTTTATTGGGGGGGGGGAACTAAGTTAGCTTACTGAGGATGATATTCTCAAGTTCAATCCATTTGCCTGCAACATTCACTAAGCCTTTGTTTTGAATAGCTGATTGTGTAGATGTACCACACTTTCTTTATCAGTTGGAACATCCACTTTTAATCCAGGTCTCCTGAGGAGGGAAGTTCCACTTCTGCTGTGTGACATGGAAGAAGAAAACTTTCTCTCTTTTCCTGCTTATTCTTTCTTTTTCTTGCCAGTGAATTCATTTTTTCATTGGCATTAGAGTCTACTTCTTCAGGATTCTGGCATATACTTAAGACCAGCTAAGACATCTAGTCTCATGGACTGAACACCTACTGGATTCCTGCACCTTCTGTTGGTAGACAATTATTGTTAGAGACTTGCCATACCTCAGCCCATATGCCACTAATAACACACACACACACACACACACACACACACACACACACACACACTCCTTATGTTCTTTTTCCTAAAGAAACTATAATTAATACAATGACACTAGATTTGTCAGCAACCTATAATCTGGTGCTGGATACTCAGGGAATCCCTATTGAGTGGTTGGTCTTCAGACTATGCTAGAAACTTGAAGAAGTAGGTTCTAATATCAGCGAAGGAGTGCCTCCCAGCATGATATTAACTTGCCAGAGAGTGTGAAGGCAAGTGGCCAAAGAGCAAAACATTTTTTCTTCCATGTCTTTTTATCTGGGCTGTCAGCCAAATTTAGATTTAAAAGTTCATATTTAAGGTGTATCTTCCACCTCAATGATCCAATTAAGACAACCCCTTACAAGTGTTTCCTGCTGCTTGGAGTTTAGATGATTCTTGTAGTTATCAAGTTGACAACTAAGGTTTACAACCACATACAGATGGCCCACCCTTTCTTCTGAAGTGTCTCATGAGCCTTTGAGGGGGTGTTATATGTGTATTATAGGCTGAGCAGTTAGGAGCTACTTTCTCTGAGTACTCTCACAAGTCTATGAGTCTTTTTGTTAACTCCCATCCATTGCAAAAAAAACTTTTCTGACCAAATACTAGATAGCAGCATTAATCCATTGGTATAAACATAAGTATTTTGATGTCAGTTTGATAACATTAATGGCAGATTTTTTTAAATAGATAATAAAATCTTATTTTTATTATGGAAAAGGTAATGGATTCATAAAAATTTAAATCTTAATGGCAGATTTTTAATACAACCTTAATAAATAGCTTTTCCCTTTAACCATTAGGTTTGTTTACCCCATCTAGTAATAAAACTGGACTTAATTATTTATGATGTCCTATCTCTACTTATATGTTGATTAAGCCAGGAAAATTAGAAAGAAGACATTACATTTAATTTCATACAGCAAATCTTGGTTAAAAGACTTCATGGAAAATAAAAGCATCCTATGGCATTCTAATTTCTCTAATTTAGAGTCTGGGTATTTCATAAGATTGGGTAGAAATGCTATGTTTATATAAGAAAAATATTTTTTGAAGTATTTTCCCTTGGCTCTGTGTTCTTATCTTTTATCATGATGAGCAACTGGTTTGATAATAGAGAAATAAATTAACTGACCTATTTACATACAGAATGCAACCACCAAGCAAAACAAACAAGCACCTCCAATCTATGTACCATGAATCTGAAGCATAAAGAAACATGTTTTAAAATAAGAAAGAAATATGACACAAGCTAATTCAATAAATACCATACAATTCAAACAAGCTTTTAACAGTGTTCTCTCTCGATTTGGTTCTACATACAATTAAAGTTATATAACATGTAAAAACATAACATAACTAATATAGAGCCTACATAAAAATAAGAATATTAAACTGATTGGGAACAATATTATTAGATAGTGAATAAGATTGCCTGAATTGCATGTCAATATTATATACTCACCCAATGGACTTATCTAAAGATTATGTAAAGAACATCTTTAAAGGAATTTCAGAAAGGCCAATGATCCAATTAGATAATGAAGCAAAGTCCAGGAAAGTCACCTTTTCCCATAAAACATTTTCAAATGATGAATATTTTCATGAAAAGCTACTCAAAATTTCACTTATCATCCAGAAAGTATAATTTGAAACTCACAATGCAGTGTGAGAATGCATCTATCAGTGGTGGGTGATATGTGAACAGGATAATTAGGTAAAGTGCTGGTAGGGATGGAAAACCTGCACTCCACTCAACACCAAAGGAGTAAAGTAGCACTGTGTAGAAAGCAGTTTAGCAGTATGAACTAATGTTCATTCTGTGCATACCCTGCAGTCCATTTTAGCAAAACGAATATCACTTTGTGTTCTCCAAAGACATACACTGAATGCTTACATCAGCGTATCACTAATGACCCCAAATCATAATCCACTCAAATACCTAACAGAACAACAGGTGGTATTTTGAGGTATCCAGCGCACCCCTCACTAGAAATGCCATATCTGTACTAAAGCATCAGGGAGCCTTAAAAACACCATGTTGAATAATGAAATGAAGACCAAAACTATCAAACTTGTGTTATTTCATTGATGTTCATCATAAAGACAGGCAAAATCCATCCATTCTTCTTCCCCATGGATAGGTGCTCTGGCTGTGGCATTGGTGAGCAGAAACCTAGAAAGTGATAGAGAGGCTTTGTCATGTTCCACTTCAGAATGGCAGTGTTTGTCACACAGGAGTTCAGCTCCCCAAAATTCACCAAAAAGTATACAGTTACAGCATGTGTAGGTGCCTGTCCACTGTGGTTTTCTGTTAATCTGCCATCTTCCAACATCCATTTCTATTCTTTTTATGTCATGGAATCCATCTTAGCCATTCATACCACATTGGTAACACTTGGCCTAAATCCAACCAACATGATTTATTACATGTTTTAATATATCTTGACATTCTTATCCACTCTTCCTTTGCTACGTTCAAAATGACTTCACACTTGATCTTAGCCAAAAGGCTAAGAAGCGATTCAAAATAACTTTAAATAACAATCATCTGATTGTACACATCTATGCTAACCCTTATTTTGTCTTAATTGTAATGTCAAAATTCCCCACATGATTTGTAAACTAATGTGTGTTTAGATTGTGCTTTATCTCATTTTTTCACTCTAATAGCACAATTCCTTAGTGTAGTCAGTATGAATTTATTTATTTGAATTCATCAAATGTTATCTGGTCCCATATCAGTGTGGATCTTTCTGCATTGATCTAGAATTTTCCATATTTCTAATTTTCTCTCATTCTGATTATTCTTTTTTCCTTGGTATGTTTCCTGAGTCTAGAGATGCATTCCATATGTTCCTTTTATCATACTACATATATGCAGTAATGACAGTTCCACATAAAATTATGGTAAATGTTTTCTTTCTACCACATGCTAAAAGCATAAGTTCTATTAATAAACTGAACCTGACACAAAATGGATAATTATGTGACTAAAAACAAACTGATCTTAAGAAAAAAAATAGACACCCAAGATTTACAGTTCATGTGGTAGTTGGTACATTCAGTGAGGTTCTTGTGGACCAGAATTGACTTTCCCAAAGGAAGCAGGGAAGACAAAATGTAGTAGGGATCATAAGCTCCAGGATCAACAGAGGGACATGGGACCATAAGAGCAACTAGTATCATTTTGGTCATTGAGAAAGATGATAAGAAGGACAGGCTTGCATTTATGAGGCTCTTGGGACCTCATCTATGTTGGTAGGCTTCTGAGTCTTTGGTTTTCTTTATATGCCCCAGTGGACATGTCTAGCATGCCTAAGGGCATTAACTAAATGACTCAGAGAAGTCGGAAGGGGATCATGAGGTCTCCTGAGCATCTGAAAAGGAGAGCCTCTGGAGAGATGATCTTATCATATGTGTATTTCTAACCTGGTTCAGTACCAGTCTCTTAGAAAAACCTGTCCAGACTGGTGAAGGACAGGTAACTTATCCAGCAACAAGACTATGGGGTTGGTGAGTGCCAGGGGAAGTCTTTTCCCTCATATCCGTGAGATGTGGTCAGGAGAATAAAGACAACTTTAAGTTACACTTAGGGTGCCAGACTTTATTTCTGCAAGCATATCAAGGCAAAGATGGATTTTCTTGTGAGGAGCCCATGAGTGGAGTTTAGAAAAATGCTAGATGCTCTTAGAATACATGTAATATCATCTGGCCATGTCCCTGTGTTTTCATAAAGAGTTCATGGCTTTGGGGGAGGATTCAATAAAGTATAAATTAATTGCAAAATTTTATTTATGTAAGAAAAGTTTTCTAACATAACTATGTTTCTTTTATGATTAAGAAATATAAAACAAAATTCAAATTGAAATATAGCAAAAGTTTTGCAAACAAAACAAACCTCAATCTAGCTAAGAAATAGCATCCATGTGAATATATTTGTGATATTTGGTTTGTAACCATTGAAACATTTTGCATACACGTGACAGAGGCACATGATGCAGTAGAAATGATGTGTTTTTAATGCATATGGGAAGTAGTTATTACTGAGCATGAATACTGTGATCAAGGAAGCCATGGAACATTTGCATGCAGAGGGAAGGGGAGACAGTCACTACAGTAAAGAAACAGTGCTTTGAGTTTCACAGTGTGCACACTATGTGGTCTAATATCAGTGCTGCCCCCTTTCTGCTGACTGGCTTCCCAGGCCTGGAAGAAGCTCATCACTGGATCTCTATTCCCTTCTTTGCCATCTATATCTCTGTGCTTCTGGGCAATGGCACACTTCTCTACCTCATCAAGGATGACCACAACCTCCATGAACCCATGTACTATTTCCTTGCCATGCTGGCAGGCACAGACCTCACAGTTACACTGACTACAATGCCCACTGTAATGGCTGTTTTATGGGTGAATCACAGAGAGATACGGCATGGAGCCTGCTTCTTACAGGCGTACATCATTCACTCCCTTTCCATTGTGGAGTCAGGGGTCTTGCTTGCCATGTCTTATGATCGATTTGTCGCCATCTGCACACCTCTGCATTACAACTCTATTCTTACCAATTCTAGGGTTATAACAATAGGACTTGGGGTAGTACTAAGGGGCTTTTTATCTCTTGTGCCCCCAATTCTGCCTCTCTTTTGGTTCCCTTATTGCCGTTCCCATGTTCTTTCTCATGCCTTCTGCCTCCACCAAGATGTCATGAAACTCGCATGCGCTGACATTACTTTTAACCGCGTGTATCCAGTTGTTTTGGTTGCTCTGACTTTCTTCCTTGATGCGCTCATCATTGTTTTTTCCTATATCCTCATTCTGAAGACAGTTATGGGCATCGCCTCTGGAGAGGAGAGAGCAAAGGCTCTCAACACCTGTGTCTCCCACATTAGCTGTGTCCTGGTCTTTTACATCACTGTGATTGGCCTGACCTTCATTCACAGATTTGGACAGCATGCCCCCCATGTGGTGCACATTACCATGAGTTATGTCTACTTTCTCTTTCCTCCATTTATGAACCCCATCATTTATAGCATCAAGACCAAGCAGATTCAGAGGAGCATTCTCAGTCTATTATCTGTATAAGATGATGTGAATCATTATTATATCACAATCTAGAGAATTTGGGAGATTTTCAGACTCCTGTATATTGAAAAAGAACTTTATTTTATATCTATTTATTTCTTTATATCATTAGGGTGTAAATTATTACAAAAAGCTATACATTAATTTAGATAATTAATATATCTGGCTTTTCAATTAGCATGTACATAGTATATAGATATGAAATTGATACCTATCTATCTATCTATCTCTCATCTGTCCATATGTCTATCATGAGAGAAGCTTGGGAAAACAGTAGGAAAGTAAAACATTGTTTGGAGATAAAGACCATTAAATACTCTATAAACAGAAACTATGGAATTATTCAGACCATCACCTATAAGAGAATAACCATTTACAAAGGAGTTAAGTGTTCAGTCTTGGTCAGTGACAGCAGAAAGGACAGCAATTCTGAATACATGTGATGGATATATAAATATCAGTCCGACTGTAAGAATCGAAACCCAATGCACTCTCCCCCGTCTCAAACTGCTCTATCTTACCACATGGTTTTCTTTTGAAATGATTCAATAGCCATTTGTAAAGCTTTATCCTGTTTTTTCCTGAAATTTGTTCATTGATATTTCACTTGCTTTGTTTTATGCTATATTCTGTGACTATACTTTAATGAAATCTCCAATTCTGTATATTAGTTTCAAGTGCCAATAATGAATTAGAAAACAGACTCTCTCACGTAGTCTATGATGTTCTCTGCAGTGAGACCCCTCTGAGCCACTCTTTTTTCTCAGAAGACTCTGCACTCATCACACAGGCCATACAGACTGAGCATCTCTACCAGACTTCTTCCAAAGCACCATGACTTTTCCATCTCCATGGTTTTGGACTGTTTTCATTTTTTCTATTTTAATACTTTCCATGACTTCCAACTTGTACTTCTTTTTCTAATATTTTTTTTTATTTCTGACCTAGAATCTATTAGTCCTTCTTACAAATAACACTATTTTACTCCATAAATGCAAACCATACAGTGAAATGTTTCTCATTCTTTCTCTCACCTTTGAGATATTGCCAACATACCTTATCTTTACATAGGTTATGCCCCACGTACCATCCTACTGCTTCTGCTTTACACAACAATCTTTCAGAATATTAACAAAATAAAATTTATGCCAATTTACTTTTTCAAACTATTTTTGCTACCCTTTATTATTTTACATCCATGGTTCTTTCTAAATGCATAAACAAAAATATTTTGGTATATCTGAAGTGTGAAATGTAGCCTGGTATTATAGTTTTGTGTGGTCAATTTGATTTTTATTCATTTGTAACATGTATATGATAATTATACAGATTCATGGGATACTGTGTGGTATTTTGATCTATATTTCAAATGCTTCAATTAAGTCAGAGTAATTATCATATTCATGCTATTAATTGTTTTGTCTTGTGACCATTCAAAAATATTTTTCCTGATTATTTGATAACATATAGTAACTGTTTATTATCATTGTACTGTATGTGGCATAGGACTTTAGAATATATTTCTCTTCTCATTTTTTCCCTTAACACATATTTCTCTCTTCCCATCTTTACACTTTAACAATTAAGTTTGTTTTTGCCATAAGTAAATCTTACTTTAAACAATTTGCTGATCACAATTCATATTCTTTTTCCCCTTTATAACTGATTTGTATGAGCTCATTATTTAATGTCTCTCAAACTTTAGCTGTATCATAAATACTTCATCATATTTTGATTGCTGTTTCTAAATGCATAACTTAAAATCATATGTGTGTGTGTGTGTGTGTGTGTGTGTGTGTATTAGTATTCACTTTATTGAGATGGATACTGGAGCCTCGCGTCATTAAGGGTCTCTCCTGAGCCCAGGTTTATTTTAAATCTTTCTTACTCTTTTTCATAACTGTTTTACACATCTTATGCTGAACTAAGTTTGTATGTAGAGAAGTGTAAATAATGTGGGTCAGCCTTCCTATGCTTATTTTCATGGAAGTTTCACTGACATTCATGATTATTAATGAAAAAAGACTGTGAGTCTCAAAAGGGGGCACATACTGGCTTGAAGGAAGAGTAAAATTTACTAAGGGTGTGTTATTTCAGCAGAGATAAAAAACTGAATCAAGAGCTAACTGGTGTTAATGAGATCAAGAATGTTCTAAGAACAAATCATTACATGCAAAAGCTTCCTGTTGGCTGGGTCATCATAGGCTCTAGAAAGAAGGGACAGAGATTCACTGGTGTTTTCAAATTATATGAGTGTTGACAAATAATGAATTTGAGGGAGATAAGAGGAAAGAAGACACAGGAAAGGTCAGAGGAGACTGAGCTGAAGGTAACTTGGCTCACAAATGTGGAGTGGGAAGTTAGTGGGTAGACATATTCAGATCTGAATTCATAAGAGCTTAGGGAACTAAAATAATTCTATTCTTGGTTAATTTTTTTGAAATATGGAAGAAACCACTGAATCATATTGTAAAGTGTAAACAAACAACTTATCTTTAAGATCTAAGAGACTTGATACTAGCATGTATACACAGGCAAACATGTGCAATTGTGTCTTTGTTTATGGATGTATAATGATTGTATGGGGGAAATAATGTCATCCTTAATCCTGTACTTTCTGACTTCAAACTTCCTTCTTCATTTTAGAAAAGATACTTTTATTTCTTTTTATAAAATATTTTTTGTATATTTATAGGATGTGTTATGATTATATCTAACTCCCTCTAGTCCTTCCATCAAATGTTCCTCTTACAGCTTCACATTCTCTCCTTAAAAAAATATATCTTAATTCCAATTAGTTCTACCTATATGAACATGGTGTGTGGGGCCTTCCACCGGAGCATACGCAACTACTAGTGGCCAAAATCCCAAAGAAAAATGATTCTTCTTTTTCAGACATCACATACTATTGATAGTTCAGGGTGAAGCTTTGTGAGACTCCATTCATAGGCAAATTTTGACTGGCTCAATATTGTATAGATCTTTTCTTTAGTTTTCACAATAAATTTAATGAATGGATTTAGTCTGTTCAATTTTGTGTGTTTTTATTAAAATTCTTGTATACAATGAATTTTGACCATATTATCTCCCCCACCTCCTCCTAGATCCTTTCATCTCCACCCAACTTAATGTTCTTTCTGTTTCCCCAAATGAAGCAAACAACAAAAACCAAATCAACCAACCAAACAAAAACAAAAAGACTATATATATATCAAACAAAAATCTCACAAAACCAGGGAGTTCATTTTGTGTTGGTCAGCTACTCATGAGCATGGGGCCTGTTCTGGAGTGTGGCTAATATACCCAATGCAACTTGGAGAACACTGACTTTTTTCTTTCCCAGCAGGCGTCAACTGTAAATGACTTCTTGGTTGTATGGGAATTTGTGTTTCTGCTCTTCTTCATGCTCGGATGTTGTCTGGCAGGTTCTGTGCTTGCTGTCACAGCCTTGAGCTCACATGTGAATCAGTCCTGCTGTCTCCTGGAGCTATCCACCACCTCTAGTTCTCGCAAACTTTCTGCCTCTTCTGTATTGTAGATTTCCAAGCTCTGAAGGGAGGTGATTGACATCAAGAACTGCATACTCCAAACTCTCTTATTCTCTAAACATTGCTCAGTTGTTGGTTTCCGTGTTAGCTACCATCTACTTCAGGACTATGCTTCTCTGACAATTGATCAGTGATGCACTTCCTGGGTCTCATATAAGCTGTTGACTGCTTAAAATGACATTATATGTGTACTGGCTGGTTTTGTGTGTCAGCTTGACACAAGGTGGAATTATCACAGAGAAAGGAGCCTCCCTTGAGGAAATGCCTCCATGAGATCCATCTGTAAGGCATTTTCTCAATTAGTGATCAAGGTGGAAGGACCCCTTGTGGGTGGTGCCATCCCTGGGCTGGAAGTCTTGGGTTCTGTAAGAAAGCAAGCTGAGCAATCAAGGGGAAGCAAGCCAGGGGAAGTAAAGCAGTAAGGAACATCCCTCCATGGCCTCTGCATCAGTTCCTGCTTCCTGACCTGCTTGAGTTCCAGTCCTGACTTCCTTTGGTGATGAACAGCAATGAAGTGTAAGCTGAATAAACCCTTTCCTTCCCAACTTACTTCTTGGTCATGATGTTTTGTGTAGGAATAGAAACCTGACTAGACAATATGTCTGTATGAGATATGATTTACCATCTGATTTTCTCAAAGTATATAATTCAGAGCAATGTTGTATAATAAACAGTGCTATTTCTAAAACTTTCGCATTTCACTATACTAAAAAGTAATGCATGTTCTTTCAGTGGTATTTCCTTAGTTCACTTTCCCTCCAAGACTTTCTAATTTGGTCTTAGTGCTTCTTGCCCCCCTCTTCTCTCTCTCTCTCTCTCTCTCTCTCTCTCTCTCTCTCTCTCTGTCTCTTCATCTGGCTCTTTTTATAACAACACAACTTTAAGTTATCAGTAATATAATTATAAGACATGCCAAGGGAGTTCAATCTATTTTACACATAGCATCTCAACAGAGCAGATGGGTCATGATTTGAAGATAAGTATGCCTTGGGATATTATTAGACTCTACATAAATGGATTCACATAATTTTTTCTTTGTATATGGCTCATCTCAGGAAAGTTTTAACTGTTCATCTACATTGTAGCACATGTCAGACATTCATTGTTTAGTTAACTAAACAATATTTAATCACTAAAATATACTACACAGGATGCTAAAATATCTCATTGGATAAAGATGCTTGCTGCTGCCAAGCCTGATCCTTATGACCCATATAGTGGAATAGAAACAACTACTACAAGCTGTCTCCTGAACTTCATTGTTCACCATGTCATGTGTGCAACACCCACAGTTAAATAAATAATGTAATAAAGTATACATACATCTTTGTATGTATATATGTGTATGAATGCAATTTTAATAATATAGTAATTTTATGTTTAATTCTTTGAGAAGGTTCTACGTTGTTTCCCTATCTCTTGCAGCACTTTCCAGTTTTACTCTAGCTCATATGCTCATCAACATTTGTTATTTTGTTAACCATCAGTTTAGGTGACACACTATGATGTCTCACTGTGGTTTAGATTTGTCTTTCTCTAATAAATAATGAAGATAAACATCTTTTCATGTGATTATTGGTTATTCATATATGTTCTTTGGATAAACCTGCACTGAATTATTTTAAAATCAACCCATGCAAATGTTTGTTTAAATTCTCTCCTAGTCTACGTCTGGAGGTTCTTTGGACTCTGATTGGCATGACAACTAAAGAAGGCTTAAGCCTGACAAATCTTACCATGGAGAGGGGAAGCTGACATAAAGTCCCAACCCAAGCCAAGTAGCTACTGGTAATTGGGAGCTGCTGGGAGAACATCTGTAAAACGTGAGTTTTAAGAATGTTGCCACTTGCAGGTTTACCAACTCCAGTGGAAAGCAGCACACATGCATATAGGGACAGCAAAATTAGGCTTTATGGCTTTATGGGGAGAGAAGGGGAAAGAGTAAGGGGGAGGGGGAGGGAGAAGGAGGGAGAGAGGGAGAGAGAGAGAGAGAGAGAGAGAGAGAGAGAGAGAGAGAGAACACAGTCGGGTGGGTAGGGCAAGGGTTGTATTTGGGAGTAGTTGGAGTGTGGGGTCAAAACTCAACTTATTGAATGAAATTCTTAAAGGACTAATAAGAATGATGTTTTATTTTTAATTGAGTGTGTGTGAGAGAGAGATAGGTAGAGAGAGAGAAAAACATGTGTCTCTGAGGTCCCGAAGAATGTGCTAGATCCTATGGAGCAGGAGTTACACAGGTTGTGAACTACCCAACATTGATACAAGTACATGCTATTAACTACAAGTTAGCTCTCTGGCTTTTATTTGGCATGCTAAAACAGGCACTGTGGAAATGAGATAGAATGGCACCTTGGGAGTTGGTCCTTCAATAAATATGCCTATCACTAGGATTCTGAATGCATACTGCAGGTGTGATGCAGGAAATCTTTAGAAATCACAAAGAGAAAACTGTGTCAGGTAAGGAAATATACATTCAAACTGCAGTAGATGTATTTAAAATGAAGTCTTCTACCTGGCTTTGTAACAGTTCTTGAAGAAGTTAAGAATGTAAGAACTCTTTTTATTTGAGTAAGGGTTTAAGGAGAGAGCATGCTACACTGAATGGCACACATGAACAGAAGGGTTGCTGGTTAATTTTAATGGATGATAGTTGAACCATAAGCTTAATATTTTAGCCATAGAAAGCTAAATTTGAATTTCTCTATACCACATAATATTCAGCCTTAGGAAAATGATTTGATTTATCAAAAGTTTAATTTCTTTATTCTAGAAAATTCAAGTAATGTATTGTCTTCCTATTCTTGTGTTCATCCACTTTAATCCTGTAATCATTAAGCATCTGCTTCTGCTGTACTATTAACAATGGCAAGTTCACCAGAGGCATACTTGTCCAAAAACAATGAGTATTTTAAAAATTTACCTTATTTGAAAATTCTGATACTTTCATATTATTGAGTCATTTACTGCTGTAAAGTTTCTACTAAAAAAAAAGACAAAGAAAAGTCACTCTTAGCATTATCTGATAAACTGTCCATTTATTTCTTCAGGATACTCTTATTTCTTTCTAGCATAAAGAAAAATAATTCTGAAGAATCCAACTTTTCATTCCTGAGTTCCCATATTAATTAGCATATGAGGTAGGTAAAGTTTAAACATTTTCCTCAAATCTGTGACTTTAGGTTGCTATCCTTAGCCAATAGTTGTCTAGTTGGGTGACTTTCACCTACACAGCTCTTGTAAATAAACACAGATTCTGAATTATAGGTTCAGGTTAAGGGAATGGTATCAGAAAACACTGAGTATGAGGATGTTTGAAGATTATTTAGAACTATCTGAATACTCTCTGGATGTTGTTTGTGTCATTCTGTTAAGCTGTTGACACAGGGCTTACTGCTTTGTGAGAATCAGTCCAAAAATAGCTTTCAGAAAGGGTAAGGGAGGGAGTGTATCACTTTTAGCTACATCCATGAAAACCCAATAAGCTTGTCTGATAATGATACAGAATTCTTTCAAGGAATTGAGTCAGTGATATTATAAGTTGGAATGCCTAGAACTGATGTTACATATGATTGTGAGCTACCACTTGGGTGCTGGAAACTGAATTCAGGTCCTCTGTAAGAGCCACAAGTGCTCTGAAGGCATCCCTCCAGCCCAGCATAAGTAAAGTCTCTAACTGAGCAGCTTTTTAAAGTCATATATATATATATATATATGTTTCTGACACTGCAAGTTATGCTAAAATTAAATACCAGTGGAGTATCTAGGAGGGATATTAATACCAAATAGGGATTCTTTGGTTTAAGCCAATAACATACATACTAACAAATTCTAACTGTTCTCAAAAGAGTTACTACTTAGTGTTAGTACTTAAATCCTGATTGATCCAAGGTCTAGAAGGAAGCAAGCTGAGTCTTCTGCTTATTCACTCTGGTCCACATTCAAAGTGGCTGGAGGCAGAAATTTGTGGCTCACTTCTGTGCTGCATAACAAGCTGTGAAGCTTATCTTTCTTATTCTTTCCTCTCCACATGGAGGGTTAAGTTTGTAGCAGGGATTTTGGCTTATGATGTACATACATTAGTTTTGTGCAGACGAGGTGATTCACTCACAGGTCATAAGCTGGCAGATCATGATAGTGTCTTTTTCTCCTTCTATCAGAGTAGCTACCCTCAGGTTCTCAGACTGCCCAACTCTTCATAGGTAGTGTGCTGTGAAATAGTGTCATTTCCAAGGCTCACTCACTTTTCTTCTACTATTTTCTCCCAGACTAATGGTTCATTATCAGAGAAGTTATACTGTACTACAATTCCCATATATGTATTTCTGATTGTTGATAGGACTTTACTAAATATTGGTGGAAGGGTTACAAAGATTGCTATCATCACAGTTTTCCTAAATTCCTCTTTAGACTTATTACTGATGCAGCTCACCATAACACATTATTTTAATATACTCTGGACACAAAGATCCAATTTAATTTGTGAGGAAAACATTTCCCTCATTTTAAATTATTATTCTATACAAGATACAAAATTTCTTGATTGTATGCAAATAGAAGTGAACTAATTTTATAGATGTATAAATTATGCATAGGTCATAGCTCAAAGATCTCTAAGAAGCCTAATCTTGATTTTCATGGAGAAGGACTTATAGGTATCAACACCTATGTGTCTGTGATTGCCTTCCTCAGCAATGTGATCACTATTACCCCCATGTACTAGATTGGTAACTTTGTTCTGTATTTTGACATATAAATTTTATGCTTTCAACTACCAATTTCTGACCTAATTATTTTCTGTCTCAAAAAATAATATTTTAAACCTACCACCTTTTGCACATATTAGGTTTTTCTAGGAATCTCACTTTAGTATTTACCATTTAGAAATTCCAGTGTGTATGTCTTCTTTCTTTCTTTCTTTCTTTCTTTCTTTCTTTCTCGCCTTTCTCTTTTTAAACCCAGTTAACTTTTATCTGTAATGTTTCAGGTGCCGTATATATTTCAGTAATGAAAATTTACTGAACCCCAAATTTATGGAATAGTCACAGTGCTCTAAAGTGTATTTGCTTGATTTGTTCACTTGTTTAAATTTTATAGAGATTTATGAGTTCTTTATTTATTCATATGCACTTGCAATAGCCACATGGAAAAGATAACTCTAACAGTTCATTAGTAGTATGTACTGTTAGAGTAATAGTAGTGAACTCATTACTATTGATTATGAATTTTGTTTAGTGCACACATGCACACACATACAGGACCAAGGAAACACAGGACCAAGGAAAGCGAGAGACATGATGGGAGGAGAGGAAAAACATCTTAACTACGTATAGTTTGGATTACAGAAACAGAAGAGAGAAGAAAAAATAGTACAAATGGAAAATTTGAAGAGATATTGAAGGAAACAAAACAAAACCGACCATGAGATACTGAGTGAAAAACCTCCAAGGTTGGTGAAAGATATGAGTCCACAGATACAGGGAGTGCAGTAACAAAGCAGAGGTGCAAAGAAAAGACACTTATGTGCGGTGTAATCACTGTGAGAAGGCAAAAGCAAAGAGGAAAATGTCATTGACTTATTTGTTTATTTTCATGTAGTTCATGCTGGCATTGAACTTGGTTCGTAGTTGAGGGGAACATGAATTTCTAATCATCCTGCATTCACCTCTCAATTGCTGGGATAACAGGCATTTGCCATCCCATCTGGCTTATGTGGTGCTGGGACCAAATTCAGGGTTTCCTACAGGCCAGGACAAGGACCATACCAATTGAGCTACTGTGGTGGCTTGAATAAGAATGTCTCCCAGAGGTTGGGAATTAGAACACTTGGCTTCTAGTTGATGGACCTGCTTGTAGAAGTTTGGGGGGTGGGGGTGGTGTGCAGCCTTGCTGTAGAAAGCATGCCACTGAGGACAGGCCTTAAGAGTGAACGGCTTTGCCCTACATCCAGCTTGCTCTCTGTTTTTGTGCTTGCTTTTGAAGAGTCAGCTCTCAGCTTCTTGCTCCAGCCACCATGACTGCCACTCACTGTCATTCCTCCCTGCCATGATGCATTCTTATACCCCTGGAGCCATAGTTAAAATAAACTCTCTCTTCTGTTAAAAAAAAAAAAAAAGAAAGAAAGAAAGAAAAGAATTTTGCTTATTATTTTTTTCTTTTTGAGTCATCTCATTTTTTTCAAGAAGAAAGTACATACAAAACCACATTTACTAAAATGACAACAAAATGTTCTATGAGACAATATGAGACAAAATAGAATAGTGGGGGAACCAAGTGGCTAGAGAGGTTGGTTATTGGTTAAGAGCTTGGCTATTTTGCTAGAGAACTCAGGTTTGATTCCCAGCATTCACATGGCCACTCACTGTCATCTGCAATTCTAGGTCCAGGCAATTTTATGGCTTCGTCTGGCTTCTGTGGGCACTACATACATGGCGCTCAGACATATACTAATATGCAGGCACCACACTCACACACATAAAATTTAAAAACATCCTTAAGAAAAGAGTAAAGAATCGAGCAGTGGCGGCACATACCTTTAATCCCAGCACTTGGGAGGCAGAGACAGGCGGATTTCAGAGTTTGAGGCCAGCCTGGTGTACAGAGTGAGTTCCAGGACAGCCAGGGCTATACAGAGAAACCCTATCTCAAAAAAAACAAAACAAAACAAACAAACAAAAAGACAGAAAGAAAGAAAAGAAAAGAGTGAAGAGAATGAGATGGATCTGAAGCTGGACAGTGAGGACTAAGCAAAAAGTTTGGAAATACATTACAACATTAAAAGCTACATACTTAATAGTAAATTGTGATATTGACTCATGGTGATTGATGTTCCTATTCTAGGCAAAGATCTGCTGAGTAAAAAGCCTTTTTAAGTCTGAGATGATGTATAAAAGCTTAAACATCTGGAAATGAAAAGTGACCTGAAGATATGCTACCATGAGGTGGTGGTAGGAAGAGTGCTGCTTACTTAGACAGTCACTCTCTGAAACTGTCTTTAGCTGCAATCCCACCATGTGGTCCAACAACAGTGATGCTCCTTTCCTACTGACTGGCTTTCTGGGCTTGGAAAGGATTCACCACTGGATCTCTATCCCTTTCTTTGTCATCTATTTCTCTATCATTTTAGGGAATGGTACCCTTCTCTTCATCATTTGGAATGACCACAGCCTTCATGAACCCATGTACTACTTCTTGGCTGTTCTGGCAAGTACAGACCTTGGGATGACGCTAACCACGATGCCCACAGTGCTGGGTGTCCTGGTGCTGAACCAGAGGGAGATTGCACAAGGGGTCTGTTTCATTCAGTCCTATTTCATCCACTCACTTGCCATTGTAGAATCAGGGGTCTTGCTTGCCATGTCTTATGATCGATTTGTCGCCATCTGCACACCTCTGCATTACAACTCTATCCTTACCAATTCTAGGGTGATGAAGATGGCTCTGGGGGTACAGCTCAGAGGTTTTGTGACCATTGTGCCTCCAATTCTGCCTCTCTTTTGGTTCCCTTATTGCCATTCCCATGTTCTTTCTCATGCCTTCTGCCTCCACCAAGATGTCATGAAACTCGCATGCGCTGACATTACTTTTAACCGCGTGTATCCAGTTGTTTTGGTTGCTCTGACTGTCTTCCTTGATGCGCTCATCATTGTCTTTTCCTACATCCTCATTCTGAAGACAGTTATGGGCATCGCCTCTGGAGAGGAGAGAGCAAAGGCTCTCAACACCTGTGTCTCCCACATTAGCTGTGTCCTGGTCTTTTACATCACTGTGATTGGCCTGACCTTCATTCACAGGTTTGGACAGCATGCCCCCCATGTGGTGCACATTATCATGAGCTATGTCTATTTTCTCTTTCCTCCATTTATGAACCCCATCATTTATAGCATCAAGACCAAGCAGATTCAGAGGAGTGTTCTCCATCTACTGTCTAGACACAGTAGGATTTGAATCCTTATTATATATAGACTCTCAAGTTCTCTATGATTTCTGACCTTTTATTAGAAACAAATCTTGTTTTAAATAATATTTCTTTAGTATGGAATGAAGTTTCCATATTACACCAACAGGAAAGTTAAGACAAGCAAGGAAATATCTGTCTCCTCCCTTCTTTGACTCAGTCTCTCTCTCTCTCTCTCTCTCTCTCTCTCTCTCTCTCTCTCTTTCTCCCCCACATCTCTTTCAGAAAGGACTATAGGAAGTAATAAAAATACCAAATTGAATGGTGCAGGTACTGTAGCCAAAGGAAGAAAAATCACTTTTTCAGAAATGCAAAGTTGAATGGATAGAAATAGCTAGGCTGATTTATTGATGTGACAATGAAGGAGATAAGACTATGCTTTTTTCTCAAACAGGATGGTGTTTTATTAGTTTTTAAATTAAACTTGTACCTGACATTTTCTCACACACACACACACACACCCCACATATATATATTCTTACTCTTGCCTTTGTGTGTCCTTCCCACCATTATTAATTTTCTCTCCTCCCAACAAGCCCCTGGTCTATTTACATGTTTTTGTTTTGTTTCAGATATAACAGGTTTAACAGGGGCTATCTGCTTGACTCTGGAAGTCTCCTTCAGAACGTGGTGGGTTCACAGTGCTACTTAATCATAGTCACTCTCTGATTCCCAAGGTCCATCAGTCAGCCCATTCATCTTTTTTGAAAAGCTATTTCTGTTTTTTTGATATTGTAATGCAGTTATGTTATTTTCTCCTTTCTGCCTCCAAGCCCTCTTTTATACCTATCCTTGATCTTTTTCAAATTCCTTAAATGTTGTTATATATACACACACACACCTAGCTGTATCTATCTATGTATCTATCTATCTATGTATCTATCTATGTATCTATGTATCTATCTATCTATCTATCTATCTATCTATGTATTTCTTTCTAAATACAACCTTTTCAGTCTATATGATGTCACTTGTATGCATGTTATAAGGGATGATCAATTGTTATTGGATATTCACTTGGTGTGTTCTTCCTTGGGGAAGACTGATTCTCCTGCTTGCCTCATTCCTGAGTTGTCTTAGTTCTTAATGTATGGTCGAAGCCTTGTGGTGTTTTCCCCATTCATGTTAATTTCTCAATCATTGCTTTTCTTGTGCAGCTCATATTTATGCAGTCATGGGGTGAGACTTTATGGGAATAAATTCTGAGATTCCTAGGATCTTATAGCAAAGTCCTTGATCCTTTGACTCTTTCAGATTAGTTGTCAAAAATCAATGAAGAAACAGGTTGACTATTTAAAATCATTTTCTGTTAGTAAATGGGACTTAATGAAATATAATTTTAAGTGAAACATATAATCTGTGTTTTAAAAAGTAATTCATTACTTTAAAAATCCTTCTATGCTATTAAGCCAACAGCATAGACATAGTCACATATGAAGTCACTTATTGCACCATTAGGTAAAAATGGTGTTCTTCTCCAAAGGAGCATCTTTCATACAAGTGTCTCAGTCCTCATCCTCACAGTCACTCACTGCCCCATGCCCACTTCCTTACACAGGGGTTCATTGTTAGTTCTGATCTCAGTGTCACATTTCTTCCCTCCAGGAAGGCTGAGGCTTTGTTCTCTCAGTCCTGTGAGTCTGCTAAAGTGAGTTATTTCTGCATTTGCTTAAAGTCTTCTCAGAGATAACACCCCCCCCCAATAATATTGTATGTGTTTAAATACTTTTTTGTGTAATTTGGCTGGTTGTGTTGCATTCATATCAGACATGTTATAGATGTAACAGCTATCGTGTCAGGCTTTGCATGAACCCATTCAGTTCATGTTTGTGATCAGCTATTATTAAAGGCCAACAGATTCTTGATAAGACACACAGCTGTCCAGAATTCTGCAATTTTCCAGTTGTTTCACGATGCTGAGGCACTGAGACACTCAGCAAGTTAAACATGCTAACAAAGACTGTTATTCCTTTTATTTCCTTTTGTGCCACTGAAAATCTGAATTTTCCTTTTATTCCCACATTTCTGAACAACTTGCCAAACATTCAAACATTCTCTTTGTGAATCCCGTTCTTCCCTTCTCCTATGTGGTCTGTGTCATGGACACACCTGTCACTCATTTGTGTGCAGATGGTGAGAGTGGACATCTACAGACATGTGACACTCTCCAGATTCTGGTTTCCCACGGTGAAACAAGGGCATTGGTGTTGTACCTGTTTTCTTCTCAACCTTTTACCTCTGTTCCCTTTTTGAGTGGCACACTATGAAATGGACATAGCACAGATCCTTCACTCCAAGTTAGAAGCAACTTACTAAGGTTAAGAGTCTCACCCAATGCTAAACCCTATGACAGAAGTCACTATTATTCCTTATATAGTCAAGCATGTTGCACCACAAAACTAGAAATGATGTAAAAGAAAATTATTTTCTTTCACCCAACGTGGTGCTTTGGGGATTTAGTAGAGTTCCTGGATTTGCTGGCTAATAGTTTATTGCTCTTTGCTAAGGCACTCCACACATAAATGTAGCAGTTATTTCCCATTGCTCAATTGTTTTCAGCCAGTTAGCGTTAACTTCTATCACTTCTTATAGCCATTCCTGAGACATTTTCTTGGCTAGAATAGCTCAATAGTCTCATTTTAAACACCAAATCTTTCTATTTTATTCTTATTCATGTGCCTTATTGAAATCACCTACATCTTGACAGAGCTACATGTTTCATTCTCCTTTCTCCGGTCTCTTATCTTATGAAACACCCTTTCAAAGCACTCGTTTTATCAGGCTTCAGGCACTCTCCTGCTGTATTCAGTGGCCTTGACTCCTCTGATAGTCTATCCAGGCTCTGTACCAGTGTCAATTGTTATCTTTGCCAACCAGCTGAATTCAGAAGCATTGTTGAAAGATGAGAAACAAGAAATAAAAGACAAAAAATGAATTAGGGGTTAAACATGGGTACTAACATGACGTATTAGCCGTCAACTCTATAGTAACAGCAAAGTATAGTAAAGCAAAAACAGCTGACAGACTCATGTGAATTTAGGATACAATAGCAGAATGATGGTAATTGCCAATCTCTATTCTAAGAACTTCACAGTTTGGATTCCCAGGAGAACCTACAAGTTTCTTTTCATTACTATGAAGAGATTGGTGCCTATATAGGCAGCTTGGGTGGGCTAAGTATTTTATCAAATACACATACAATGTGTGACCTAGGTGGATTTATCCATAGAAATAGTATGTGGAGCAATCTTCTCTCTTGTGTTGGTCAGGGGAAACAATAAAATATCCAGTTATTCATTACACTTCAGATGGAGCTCTCCATTTCTGCTGACCTCTACAGTAGAATGGATGGAAGTTGAAAGAGTTAGAGAAGTTTACAGTGAGAGGCAGAGGCCTCAGAGTTCTTAGTTGCCTGCTTAGCTCTTTAGGTAGAGCAGAGGCCCCATAAGTTTTGCCTAGTCCACTTTGGAGTCTATATTAGGTCTTCTTTTTCTTTGTTCAGCTAATGTTTAGGAAGTCGTGCTGGTGACACTTTATGGATGTAGCTTCTGACATCACTAGGAGAAAGAGTCTCACAGCAAACTCCACAACCCTTAGTCTCTTTCAATCTTTCCACCTGATCCTCCACAGTGTCTTAGGTGTAGGAATTCTTTTGTAGATGTTTCCATTGTTACTGGGATCCACAACTCTGTATTTTGTTTTGGATAAACTATTTCTTAAAGCCTAAGGTATTTATTCTGAAATAGATATTTAGGGTGAGGGAGTCTAAATTCTAGAAAATAAGGTAAATTTTCATTTTGGGGGCATTTATCTTTTGACTTCTACTGCTTAAGAATTATATACAACTCCTTGGGCTTGAGAAAGACATAAATACTTCTGATTTTATTTTAGGAGCTTGGGGTCTTGATAGCCCTTGTCACTATGGTTACATGAATAAGACCCATCATTAAAATCTTTGTTCTCCTCTACAATCATCAGGTCATGTGCCTACTTTTGACTAAACAGATATTAAAAATAATGTGCTCCTGGCCAAGGTGGAGTACCTCCCTCTTCCCCAGCCGCACTCTCTTCCTCCATCATTCCATGTATCAGATGACTAACTCAGTTTTCCTGGGTTCTCCTCCTTAAGAGACTTTTCAGCCCCAGACTGTGACAGGAACCCACATGTAAACTGTGGGAGAAACTGCTTACATTAGCGAAGTGAGTCATACTTATGCATATTTTTATGTCCTCACCAGTTCAGCAGCCTTAGGACTTACTTTTACCATGTTTCTCATAAATGGGACTCTTATAGTTCACAGTTCACAGCATCTGAGCTTCTGAGATTCCTTCTTTTACAGAATCTAACAGAATATTTAATCTGCCATGTGGAAAGCTGTCCTTACTAACAGTTACTTCTCCTATTGGCATGGCAGGCATTTGTTGCTGTACCCTTCTGGTCCTTTCTGTGATATGCTTGTTTAAATGGCTTCTCTTTTCTTGACCTTATAACTGGCCCTGTTCCTCCTGCTTCGATGTGGTCATGGTCCTGTTAGTCTGAACTTGTGTTTAGATTAATAATTGATGTGGTCTTCTGCAGAAGTTTATTATCATGGTGTGATAAACATTGTAAATAACTGTTTTGTGTACATTGTGTCAGTGATTTAGTTTTCTTATTTGAAAAGTATCTGTAAAGCTTCATTTGGCTGTGTCAGTTTCACTTTAGCGCAGTAAGCATTAGGAATTTATTCCAGTTGAATATGCCACAGCCTGTCAGTCTGCACATGGAAGGGCCTGAGTGGTCACCAGAGAAGGATGAGAACTTAATGCTGATCACAATAAAACAAATGACTAAACTCAAGAGAGCTTGCTTTTATTAGTAGATTATATTAACGGACTCATATCTAACAAAGCTAGAGAAAAAGAATGAGGCATTTTCACTGTAGAGAGAAAACAATTATTATGGAACCAACAGACCTAGGCATGTGGACTCCCCAGTGAGGACACCAGTGAAAAGATCCCTTGCCTGGAGGTGTTATTTTCATAGTAAAGGAACAGGACACTCATGCGCTCTGCCCGCCTTCTCTATTCTCCACAAAGTCTTCTGAGAATATGTCAGTACTTCCCTATTTGCAACACTTAAGCAAAGTCAGTAAAATATCATCTTGGATTTTGCAAATGCCAGAGACTTTCAAACGATTTTAAGTGTTAGACAGTCTTTATTTTAGAAAATCAGAAAGGGAAACGTTACTTTTAATTTAGTGTAGTAGAAAGAGAAGTTTCCAAGAGACAAACTAACAACTGGGTTCTTTGTCAACCACCCTCCTTTTCTTACACTCCCCACGTCTATCTACTCCCACTAGTCTCCTTATGTTCCAACTCTCACGAAGTACATACCAAGGCTAATGTCCTCAGGGTAGAGGAGTACGTTTGAAAAGATGTAGTTGCTCTACGAATCTATATTATTAGATTGTTTTATAATATAAACTAATTTTCCAGTAAAATTTTGAATAGCTCTTTAAATATTCTAAGTTGTCATTTACTCACTTGGGAAAAAGAAAATCCACTTTCAACATTAGTAAGGATTAAGTAAGATGATATCCCTAAAACTTTCCTCAGGCACATGAACTGACACCCAGTAGGTACTGTTAAAATAATTTGAAATAAATTGAAATTTCTTAACCTGTGCAAATTTGCTCTATATTACATCACAAAGTTTATGTTTTAACACTAGGAGTCTCATAATATTATCCTACTATTGGACTGGAGAACTCCAGAACTCATGAGAGCAAGTAAGTTGTCTAAAGCAGTGGATTTTTCCCAAAGGCCTTAACTCAAACCACGTTTGATTTTCCTTTCTTATGCTACCCTCTCAATATGTCAATATTCCGCTGTGTTTTGGGTATTATTTTTATTGGATTTTTGTGAAGTGCTGAAACAGAGAGAGGACAGGCTCCCCACCAAAGGAACTCATGATTGGCTATGCCAAGCACCTGACAGAGATTTGTCTTCAGTTGTGTCTTCATTGCTGAGACCACAGGGCTCCAATAGATCGTTCCAAATCCTGATCTCACAGACAGTCCTGAATTAAACTCATTAGGTCACAAAACCAAGCAGGAAGATATTAATGTGCAGAGATGGTACTGATGAGATTGGGAGGAAGACAAGGCAGAATGGGTGGGACAGTAATTGGAATGCAATATATACTTGAATGGATGTTTAAAAGAACAAAGTTAAGTTAGAGTAATTTAAAAGGAGAATTGCAATATAGCAGAAGGACACGAGAGGGCAGCAAAGTTGTGTTCACCTTTGCTCCAACAACTTCCACTTCTAGAGAGTTGAGTACACACTTGCTATACTACACTGTAAACTTTGCATTCATGTTCATAAAATAATAAATGACAAATAGACAAATAGATGATAGATAGATAGATGGTAGAAACTTAGCTAGATGATAGGTAATGATGATAAATGTAGGTCTTCAAAATTAACCTCTGTGTTAAAAATACCTACTGTGTTTTTGAGACCTTCACATATGACTAGTATATGCACATATGACTAGTATATGCACATATGACTAGTATA
>JADRCH010000406.1:445815-463734 GCA_019843965.1 Rhynchomys soricoides | reverse complement strand
TATAGGCACGTATGACTAGTATAGGCACGTATGACTAGTATAGGCACATATGACTAGTATATGCACATATGACTAGTATATGCACATATGACTAGTATATGCACATCATTTCACCTTTCCCTTCTCCCCAAATTCCTTTCATGCCTCTCATCTCTTTGCAAATGCATAGTCTCATATTCCTTATTACTGTGATATATATATATTCACATAGGATTCTACAAATACAAATGAACTCTGCATTCATTTAGTGCTCTTCATATTAAATGCTCCTGTTATTGACCTGAAGTATCTGCCTTTGACTTAATTCAATGGTCTCTAATCTATATCATGATATAAAAATTAGTTAAAAGACATGGAAACAATTTCTGACACATCAGCTTCATGGGTGGTTGGCTGACTTGAAGCGTTTCACGAGAGTGTGGCTACAGCATAGATTTTAACATCTCTTTTATCCCCTACACTAGACATCCCAACTATGCAATCTTTATAACTCAATCCTAATACAACAGACCTTAGGAGTAAGCAAGAGTAAAACTTGGTTGACAAGGAAGACAGTGTGTCAGCCTTCAAAGACAGAAATCAGAACTTCTCAAGCCTTCTCTAACCCTGAAAATCATTTCCTTTTCAGGATCAGACAAATGGTTGATACTTTTTACATGAGGTCGCCGTCATGCTGGTGTAGAATTTCCCATTAGTCAGTGCTTTGAGACACTTGATCTTTCCAGAACTTTTACCTTGCCACAGATAAACAGCACCTGCATACCCTTTATTAGCCACTCACAGTCCCAACAGTTGGAAAAACCAAATGTTTGTCATTGATAGAAGAGAGGGTTTTCTTTATTTTTATGGTTATAAAAATTAAATTTTGATATACATCCGATACTTTTCCCAGTCAATTTTGGTACATATAAATGGTGTGTGGTTTCTTCAAATCACCAAGGTGGTACCGGGAGTTAGGCACTAAAATTACCTGTTGAAGAAGACCTACTGGCAAGTAATGCTTGCTGAGAGAAAGAAATAGATGGGGTATCTTGATTAGCCAGCCAGGATAAAATGGGCAGCTTTAGGCCCATCTCAGCAGCTCTAAGTGATCTCTGCTGAATGTATTTACAAACATGTATATAATATACAGATTTTTACATTATTTGTAAAGTGATAATTAAAGAATAATATGCCATTAATTTGAGAAGTGGGATGTGTGCAAGAGGAATTGGAGAAAGGAGAGACAAATGATCTAAAAACCGTACTAATATTTGAAATACTCAAAAATTAAACAGGAGTAAAAAGATAAATAAAATAAAATGCTTCAATGTATTTCCTGAATTTTTAGACCATATGTCATCCAAAGATGTTTATATACATTATCTCATTGTTGTTCACAACCATTGGATTATTTTTATAGTATTTCTATGCTCTAAATTTATTTATTTATTTATTTTTATTTTATGTGTATGAGTGTTGTGCCTGCACGTGTGTATATATACCATGGGTGTACCTAGTGCCCATGGTGGTCAGAAGAGGGCATTGGATACCATGAAACTAGACTTACAGACAGTTGTTAGCTAGCACCTTGGTACTTTGAACAAAACTCAAGACATCTGCATTAGTAACAGGTGCTCTTAACCACTGAGCTATCACTCTCTCCAGTCTTGGTATTTCTATATTTGACAGAAAGTACAGGCTCAAGGCTATTATTATTATTGTCTTAATTTGTATTGTATTTACTCATTAGAATGTAATTTTCTCAGAGCCATAAAAATCAAATGTTATGAACTGACACAAATGCAGTTAAGTTATTATGGTAAGTCTGTTATCCAGTTTAGGGAAAAATGAAGCATTTTGGGGGGAGTGTGAAATTTGGGATAGAACTGCATTCAGTGAAAAGAACTGTTTATCTCTTTTACTTAAGAGTAGGTATGGAGGGTGCACATAGACCACTCAGTGTTGTTTTTTTCGTGTAGGTGAGGGTAGCTATGTCTCGAGTTTACAAATCATGAACAATTTGCCCTGTCTTACATCTAGCAGCAATATCAGAATGAGATGGCTTTCCCCACCCCTTTACTAGGCTGAGACCCTCCCACCCACAGCAAGGGGAGTGACATCCTGCCAAGCCTCTGATAACACTATCTACCAGACCAGGAGGCCAGGTTACAGAGCCTTGGCCTCTCAGCCACCGAATGGGAGTTTGCTCTTTTGTATATTTAAGTTGTATGTTTATTTTAAAAGAAATTCTTAGATGTCTGTACAGCCCAGACTGTGCCATGGAATCCATTTTGAAAGGTTTTGGTATGTGTGTGTGTGTGTGTGTGTGTGTGTGTGTGTGTGTGTGTGTATTTAATTCCTTCTGAACTTTCTTTCATGATCAGCAGATTTAAAGGCAGGAACTTCATAAAATACCATTAAGACAGTCTCTAGCCTTTTTTGACCTTTAGTTTCTTCTTCTGAAAGTAAAGGGCACTAGTAAATTATTCTAAAGAGATATTTTTCAACATATATTACATCAATTAAATGTATGAACTACCTCATTTCCTACGCCAGGAAGCTCCTTGAGTTTGAGACCCTCTTCTGGCAACCTGTGCAAATATTTTTCTTATTTAGTGAAATTCCCTTGGTACACTAAGCCTACTGAGCACTAGATATGTGGATGCTTCACACGGAGTAGGAGAGAAGATGACCCCCCTTTCTAATCTTATATAACTTAAGGAAAGAACTCCCTTTCCAAAACATATTAATTTCGAATGGGTCATTTGTGAAATTCCAACCCTTTGTTTCACAGAGGTTTCCTATAGAACATTGGTCAAGATTCTCATCAGATCACGTGAGGTGCTGAAGATTCAGCAGTTTTTGTTAGCTAGCTACGTGCTTCAGTTCCTTCATCTATTATATGAATTTTCTCCAGTTTGTTATTTGTCATTTTATTATTGAGTTCTAAGAATTTTTTTTACATTGTTTTGTTAGTTCTTTGAAAGTCTTATACATTTTTTTGGTCATCTTCATCCTCCCAACTGTTCTCAGATTGATAGCCACCTTCATATTAATTCAACTTTATGTCATTAAAAACAAAAGACCGAAAAAATCAAGAACAATTTGTGCTGCTCAAAATATTCTTGGAGGTGTGGTCTTCCACTGGAGCCTGGTTGACTTATCAGGGGCTATACCCTCTTAGAGACCCCCCTCCTTTCCCAGCATCTAAGGATTGCTAATAGCTCTATTGCTGCTAAAATTGTACTTATATATAATTATTTTAACTACAGCTAAAAATTCTTTTGGGCCACACTTTATTCTAATTTGTTTTTAGATAGCACAGTAAGAATAAAATTAATATTTACTGAAGGCTTATTTTATGAAAATACTAAAAATGTTTTGGATAAATGACCCCATTGACTACTTTTTAATTATCTAAAGTAAATGCTATTAGTATTCTTACTTTATTACAGTTAAGAAAGCAGTGTTTTAATTTTCCCTAGTATATCCAGACACTTATGCAAATAAAAGAGGTGGGATTTAAACTCATCTCTCAATTACTCTTCTTTCATTTTCCAGTGAATTTCCAGTTCCTTTTCCTAGAACATTTATCTACTTCATACCACTTACTATTCAGGATGTTGGAATTGATGTTTTGAGCTCTATTAACTGCGACAACTATTGCCATTACTGTTAGTAATCTGTGTGATCTATGTATAAGTACAGGTGCATACATACCACTGCTCATGTGTGCATCTCAGAGTAAATATTTGGCCTCAGTACTCTCTTTCCCCATTATCAAACCAGGGCCTTTCTTCTTCCTGCTGGTCTGTGTACTCCAGTGTATTTAGAGCATTAATTTTGAGGGCAGTTCTCCTGTCTCTGCCACAATGGCTCAGAGGTTAAGCATGCTTGCTGTTCTTCATGAACTCTTGAGTTTGGTTCTCAGCTCCCATGCTGGGTAGTTCATGACAGCCTGTGACTCCAGATTCAGAGGATCCCACACCATTTACTCAAGGCCAGATAGACTATCTTAAGTGGAGAAGGTGTATATGGTAACATGATCATGTTCTCTGAATTAATTATCTTTCTGAGTCTAAAGACTATAGTTTTCTGTTTATGTTTAACATGTGTTAAAGGGCATCCCTGTGTTTAATGTTCCAATATAAAATGGTTGTATTCCAGGGAATTGAGTGTGTGACTTAGGATTGAAGTATTTCCAAATACATATATGGAAATGTATATATATATATATATATATATATATATATATATATATATATGGATACACACACACATAAAATGCCCATCGTTTCTGTCTTTGGGAGATTCATGACAGGCAGACAATTTTTTATATACAGTAAGGAGGGGTGTATTATAGGTACTAGAGAGAGGTAAGGGGAGGGAAAATAATTTCATTATATTATAACCCCCAGAATAAAAGAAATAAAAAGGACAGTGGAAGAACACATGCACTAAAATACAATTAAAATACTGCATTAAAGCTTTTGAAATAATGTTATGTATTATTTAATGATGAATACATATGTAAAAAACATATCAATAAAACCATTGTTTCCAAAGACCAAAAAAAAAAAAACAAAAAAAAAAAAAAATTACCTGGCAAAACAAAAGGGCTCAGTTGAAAATCTATGAGCTTCCCTTCATCCTTATGATAGTTTCTTTTTCCCATGGGTGAAAAGTTCCAGAAGTGCTGGTTTTGATGAAGTCCCATATTCATATAGGTAGAAAAAGCCACATGTCATGACATTTATTTCTAAGCTTGATCATAAATCCAATGAGAGTCATAGGACAAGGCACAGAAGAAGGCTTGTCCTTTACAGTTTGATGAGATAAATCAGATTATTAAGTGGATATATAAAATTTAATAGAGAAATGGGCCAATTAGTTCTGAATTAAGTAGAATCTGTAATTCTTTCTCCATAGTCATGGCTCTAGCAGATAAGAATTTGGGGCATTTTGAAACTTCAGAGACCTCCCTCACAAAATATGAAGAATGAGTTAAGAGCCTACACTGTTCTACACTGTAAGACACTTCACTATACTACTGTACAGTATACTATACTACTCTGTCCTATACTAACCTACACTACACTGCACTAGTCTACACTACTCTACACTGCACTAGTCTACACTACACTGCACTAGTCTACACTACTCTACACTGCACTAGTCTACACTACTCTACACTGCACTAGTCTACACTACACTACACTAGTCTACACTAATCTATACTACACTAGGCACAGTTCATTCTTGTCAATTGCTTTTCATGGTGACCAGGGTTTTGGGGTGCCCCTTTCACCAGCCTCTTGTTGCCCTCCATGCAGAAACTACTTCCTCATGATCTCAGAGCCTTCCTAGTTGGAATGACCATGACAGAAGTTCTGGCACCTGGAAGACAATTTTAATTTGTTTGTAGTTTCTGAGAGGTAGTGATTTTAGGTTCTCCCATGGGCCCCCTCCTTTTGCCTTGACCCTTCCCCCATCATTCGCAACATTGCTGAGATGGTTCATGTCAGAATCACTTCACTAAGAAAGACCACAGTTGTTTCACTCTAAAACTTAAAACTTACTTTCATATCTGGAAACAGTAAGGGGGATGTAACAAGAAGATTCATGTAAGTGAAAACAAAACAAAAAGCTAAGTAAAGAGTAGACAATGAATGAAGTTTGTGAGGACAGAGAGTAGATGATAAGATCAGCGATCACTCATTGAAGCCTTCTGTGCTGTACATAGTCCAACAATTTAGTTTTTGCTAAGTCTTCAATTCACTCTATGAATAGACACCAGTAATATGTTTTCTTTTCTTATGTTAAGATGGAGCTCAGAAGAATTAGGACACTTTCCTAAGGTTAAAACGTCTGGGGAAAATACCAGACTCTGTTCAGTTTGAAGCCGCTGCTTGAGAGATCCTTGTTTCCCTGATGAGGATTCAGTGGGTTAGATGAAGAAGATCTGGTTACAGATGGAGGAGAAAGCAAACAGGAAGTCTGTAAGTGTAAATTTGGGAGCACAGGTTTCTAGAGAACCTACTATGGAGACCTTTGACTCAGCAAACCCTGGGCCTCCTAGGGACCAAGAGAGGCTGCTTTGGAAGATGTGTCTATCAGAGGTGCCATATGTACATATCTGAAGCTAGCTGCCAGCTATCAAGAAGGGTCACATACATGCTGGGTCAGATAGATGACCAGGTCTGGGTTTCAGCTCAGGGTGGAGTCTGTGGCTCTCAGAAAAGATAGACCTGAGCAGCAGGACAAAGGGTGGGGGAAAAGGCATATGATGTTTTTTTATGCCCTACCACATGAGATTCTTGTTCTCTCAGCTATGTGAAAATCCCATGACTCCTGATTTTAGATTCATCATTTATAAAAGTCAGAGTCATAATGATTCCTACTTGAGTGGGTATTTGATGACCAAGTGAAAGACACAATTCTACAGATCAGTGCCCAACTGTTTAGCTGAGAACTTGAGTCTTTCTCAGAATCAGGAGGCTTAAACTGCAGATAAGTTAGAAAAAATAATGAGATATTCTAAGAATTGTAATGCCAGCCTCAATTATTTAATTAGTTATGGGTGGGATATTATAAAAGAAAAATAGCAACAACAAAACGATAAACTTATACCCTGTCATATTAGGGCCATCTAACCAAGTACTTCACCTAAGTCCATAGACCACCTAATAGTGATCATGCAAAGATATGTAAGATTCTTAGGCATAAAAGAGTCTTAGGAACCTTAGGAGGAATTGAGAAGAATGTGGTGTGTCAAGAAGTTGGAAACCTGATGAGAGATACTTGAGGATACAATGATTCAGACTAAAAGATAATTAGAAGCATAGTACTCAATTGAAATTTTTCCATATGTCATTTGCCATTGTAATTCTATGATACTTAAATTTTCTGATGCATGTGTAACTAAATCCAATGATTTTGAGTACTGAGTTGCTACACTGTAATTTAAATTATTGTCATGAATTTACTCATGCTCATGACAGCATTCATGACAGAACTGCATTGTTGTCTTCTTTATTGATGAGGAACACAAATGTAATAGTGTGAGTAAACTTCTAAGAGCATATAAAAAATGAACTAGTGATTATCCAAAGTGTACTATCTGTTGTGCTATGTATAGTATATTACTTCTTGTTGGGCACATGGTATTGAGAACAAAAGAAAAGAAATCTTTGGCCAAGCCTACAGAGTTCCCCAAAGTGATACTACAGGTTCATTTCTGGTGCTGTTGAAGAATACTCTTGTAACACCAAGACACAAAGCAAATCATTTATTATGGGCTCAAGGAAGTAGAAACACAAACTTCTCCCTGACCATCTCTTCTAGCATTTACTTCATGAAGATTTGGGTTCAGGTGGCCATAAACATACTCTACCATTTTGTACTATGTGTTATGTGAAGTAGCACTCCCAAACATGATGAAACACAAACATGATGTAAACTTCAAAATAATCAGCTAAAAAACATTGAGGATGTTGTATATATCACAGTGCCAAATATTAAGGATAGATGCCATTCTTAATGTAAAAAGAAGCAAGCAAATATATCTCATTAGCATGCAGAATTGCCTTCATGTATAATAAATAGTAAAATTACATTCATAAAAAGACCAAGCCAGTTAGCCCTTTAGCATGGAGTGCAGAGAGGCTCACATCTTGAATGGAGAAGCTATTGACAGTTGGTAACTTCATAGGGAGGAAGACTCCATTCTTGAATGGTGTGGCTTCCAAGTAGTTCAGCCACCCTCCAGTGGATGTTCACATACTTCTGGGCAGATTGAGTTGGATTCATGGAGTTATTAAAAAGATTTAATGCAATAAAGAACAGGATATTAAATTTAGGAGGAGTGGGGAGATAGAAACAGATATGGGAGGGCCTTATAGAGGAGAGAGGGGTGAATATGATCAAAATACACTGTAGGAAATTTTCAAAAATTAATGAAAATATCATCTTAAAATAAATATCTAAAAAATAGAATCCAAGATATACTTGTATCTTCTACTTCTTTAGTCATTGCTGCATTTTATAAGAAAGTATGAGAAGAAAATTTAAAGACATGTCGAAAATATCTAGAATAAAAAGGGATACTTTCTTGAATCACAGAGATTTTTACAGATGATTATTTATAGGTGCATTTTTTTTTTTTTTGAGAAAACTAGAGACCGTAGATGCTCAAATTGCCTTATAAGCTCTTGGCCAAGTGGCAAATTTGCTTAAGGAGACTGAGCATGCATTAAGTTCCACCACTAATTTTTATCCTAAAACTGACTTCCCATTCATTGATATTAACTTAAAGTCTCATTATCCCCAAAGCATATTAATCTACCCATCAAGTGCATGCCTATGTGACATTTTATCCCTGGCCAGGTCCAAAGACCTTAATAAACCAAGAGAGACAACATGCTGTGTTGTCACAATAGGAATACTCAACCTGAGACAAAATATTACTAAATCCTATATTTGCACAGTCTGACAATAGGATAGCCTCTTACTCCATATACTAAGAGCTTCAAAAATAACTGTGTGTTTCATCTTGTTCTTCTCATCTTCAATGAGTATGGAAGAACCCAATACCAGCCCTGTAGACATTCTGCTCTCATTCTTGTCAGGCCAGTGCTCTCAGCTATTGTTCAAAAGTCAGCTGGCCTTGTTCCTCTCTGGCTAAACTTAGAGGCTTTATATTGTCTGGGGAAATGCCTACTGGTCAGAGTCAGGCTATGGAGAAGAGAATTTGAATAGGGATAGAAAAAATGGGTAAATAGGAGTGCTGGAGAGAGAAGGTTGACCAGAAGTTCCTGCATGATGCTTTGTAATCAAATATCTCCTGAGAAGTGGTATTTGGAGACCTACATATTGTTTTACAATAAAATGAATCTGCTTAAGTTAGAAATTCTAGTGATAGCAGAAATAGTAACGCCAGCTGTGGACTACGTATTCAAATACAGCCTGGGAGAGACATACAACACTCCAACCCTAACCTTTACTTTCCCCATTTTGTAAAAAAAAGGAGATTGAAATTTTGAGAAGAGACCTAGATTCCTCAAGACCACACAAATAGAAGGGCCTAGAACCAAACTTGGTTTCAAGGGTTATTTAAAGTTATTTCAATCCTATCTTCTCCTCTTGCCTGTGGCTCTTGCTTAAGAACACAATAGATACTCAGTATAAATTTTATACAATTCAACACATTTAAATTTCGTATGTGAACCTGTATTTTCTCTAAAGAGATAGAAATGAGATACATGTAGATCTGTTAAATAAAAATGGATTTAATTTTGAAAATTAAAAAAGTTCCCCAAATATATTTTCATCACTGTCTTCGAGTGACTTGTGAACTTAATAGTTACATATAACTTGAGATAATGTTATCATTAGTATCTACCAAGTGTGTCTTATGTTACTAGCTCTATAGACAACAAGTTTGATCCTTACAGCCCTTTCATTCTACGCCATATTATTCTTCTATGTTTTACAACTTGAAGAAGCCTTGCAAACTCAAAGTTTCCATTTCTTCATATTCTGTCTCTGGATCTCAGTTGTTCAGTACCATACATAGTTCAAGCACAGAGGAGGTTAGCTGGGCCCAGGCTGAGTCAGTTCTCTAGCCACCCCCTCCACCCTTTGGGTGTGTTTGGCTTTCTGAGCCAGCATCTAGCTCGAGCACAGCCATGCTGAGTCATGCTGAGTAATGCTGAGGCTTAGGGTATGTGGCCAGATGTTTTCAGCTGTAAGCGATCAGTGCTATCTGGGTCCCCAGGAGGAAGTCCACAGGGAAGGTGGAAAGAAAAGAAGTTTGCTACCTGAAGAAAACATAACTTCCACCAGCATCATGAAGAAAAGGGACCCTGCCATGCTGTGTGACACAACATAGAATATTTATTTTCTGGTTAAAATTTTTTTCTCATGATCCTTTTTAGATGTCAAAACACAATCAGGTTTTGGAAATGTAAAGCTTATTTAGTCTCATACCTAGAATAGAATCATACATTTTAGTACACACACACACACACACACAAACACACAAATTTTGTTCATAAAATATGTAATAGTGAATCAAATGCTATTCGAAGAGTTAGGGTCATTGGATCTGGACTAGGTATTTCCTAGACAAGTTCTCTTGTACCCTGTATTCTAGCACAGAACCTTAGTTTATGTTAGGATCAGTATAGTAAATGCTGGTTAAGTAGAATTCTACCATTCTCATAGCACTGTGAACATGAAAATTACTCATCAGGGATGTAGGGATATACCCAGAAAGACAGATGATACTTTGGGGTGCAAATGCACATTGGGAGGAAGAAAAAGAAGCACCTAGTCCTTTGTTGCTCTACAGGCCACCACTTCTGTACCAAAGGTTCTTTCTACACAGATGTATTTCCTCTGATTGTTCTGACATCACAGAATTTCCTCTCCTTAAAGAAAGTGTAAACTTCATCCAGCTAAAAATCCATGGCTTCTAAGCCACTAGTTACCATCCGTGAGGGCTATTACCTGACTGTTTTGGCTAAAGTTCTAATATATAGAGAAGTTCCAAAATAATTTCTAATGTCTCTAACTTCCAATCTAGTAGAACTTCCAAGGCATTTCTGAAGTCATGATTGTAATGACCACAGGCATGGATAGAGGTCAGCACAAAGTTACTACTTATTCAGTCTCAAACTTCTTATACTAATACATATTCCAGTTTAGAAATTAGCATTTGTTAATGTGAACATGAGTATGTGCAATCTTGGCAGGTATCCTGAAATGTGTATAAATTATGAGACCAACATTATACCAACAGTTCAGCTATGACTTTTATTCGTTTCCTTCAGGGAAAGAAGAGCCATGGCCTGGAGGAAGCATGTAACATCCAAAATATCTCTATGGTAGCCAATAGGAAACAATTTTTTTTCTACAGTTTTCTACTGGGCCAGTTCCTTGATTACTAACTTCAAATCACATATCGGATTCAATAAGATTACAGTTATATACCCCTTGCTCTGAAGCCATTTTAACTGCTTCACAATATTTTGAGCCACTCTTTTGATCTTTTGGGTTGTTTGCTTGTTTTCTTTTCTAAAAAACATTACACCTCAGTTGAATTTTGAGAATGTAATTTCTTTTTTTCCTTGGCTCTTTGGGCTTCATAAGTTATATTGCCATGGTATTCTTGAAAATTTTTATAATAGCCTCACATTTATAACAGTATCTATAAACTTTTATATGTATTATATGAAATAAACTTATCAAGCTTTCCTAAGCCAGATCCTCAAACACTCTTCTATAACCCATCTCTCTTATCTACTCATAAAGGAGCAATGATGGGATGAAGAATGCAGGAGCCCAAACACTCTGGCTCTCTCCATCTCATGGAGGCCCCAACCTTGACTCAGCTCTTTGCAGCTCTGACCCTTATCTGTTACAACAGTCTCTGACCCCACCCAGTTGTCACCAGCCCAAGTCCCAGAAGAAGAAAAACACCAGTTCTTTCTACTTATATTTATTAAAATAAAATAAAAGAAAGCCCTAAGGCCCTAGACAGATAAATAAGAATAGAAAGAAAGAAGAAAGAAAAGGAGAAAAAAGGAGGAGATTGAAGGAAGAAAATTGGTCTAGTGAGAAACTGTAACAGGCAATAAGTGACTCATTTCTTTCTTTTCTTCTGATCATGTAACCTGCCTTAGATAGGAACATTTTTTATTTTTGCTTTGGAGAACCTGCTTAAACGTTTTACACTTTTACATATCACTTTGTTCATGTTTAATGTATTGTATAATAAATGCAACAATACTTTATAACATTTTAAAAATATACCAAAGAGACCAAGAAAGAGAAGTGACATTATGGGAGAAAATAGGGCATTTATGACTTTTTCAGGTTACTAGATTCAAGTAAAAACTTCAAGTTCAACAACTGAAGGAAATGGAGAATGCCTGGCTAACTATGGTTTCCTAGTAAAAACTCTCCTAGTAATTAAGAGGCATACACTTCTCTGTTTTTTCAGTGTAGCCCCAGAGGTGAGTCAGGCAGGTGTCTGCTCTGAACTGAAAAGAGGGGAATTCAGTCTAAGAATGAGCTGTGCCTCTCCCTACAACTCATCTTCGAATCATGAGTCTGGTACCTGAAGCGTTCCTGACATTTTCCATGGCATGTTCCTTGGAAGTTTAGAGGCTTTCAGCAGGGATACCACTTTGCTGCCATTAGTATGTATGTCATTTCTGGTTAAATCAACACCTAAGAGAATTATTCTATCCAATTTATTACTGTTCTGGGAATATGAATGGTGATACACAATGAAAACAGAGTTAGTGATCGTTCCCTTTAATAAGAGCTGCAAAACATTTTGTTTCCTGTTCAGAAATGTCACTCACAATTTTTCTATTTTAAAACTATTTATGATGAAAAACAACTATAGAGACCATTTTTCTTGAATAACACTGAGATATTTGTGTTTCAATACAATTTAAATTTTCCATACTAATAACATTTAAAATTAGCACAGCATTTGATTCATTCTTTTAAAAAGATTGTAGCAGCCATAAGGATTGAATCCATTCGCAGAGCTTTGTACATGCTAGGCAAGCACTGTATTGTTTGAGCCTCTTGAGCTTGAGGTTTTGAGACAAAGGTCTTGGTATTCACTCAGGTTGACAGCCAGCTATTTTTGTCTATTCAGTCTTAAACTTGAATAATCAAACATCTTTCTCAACCTAGAGTTGTATTTGCCTAGGCTGTATATTCTAGGCAAGAAAACCTTAAACTGGGCCCACACAACATTTTTTAAATGTTATGCTCTAGTTGTTACAGACATCTTCACTATTAGTCTGTATGAAGTGAATATTATGGTCATTATGTACCTTCCAGTTAATCTAATGTGTTCATAAGGCAGTGCATGTAATACCACACCAAAAGTAGCTATTTCAACAGGTATAAGGTAACTATATCCATATTCTAGTATATCCTAAGTATACACTTTCATGTACATTATTTAGTAATTAATAGTCTGCCGACTTAGTCTATGTTATGAAAAGATAAGTTCACATCTATATTGACCATGGGTTAGAGTCTGTACCCAAAAGATAATGTAGAGTAAAAACTGCGAATGGGGCAGAGATTCAATGGTTTGTAATAATGCCAATTTGGAAGAGACTTTAAACTAGATAAAGCTTCTGCAATCATAGAAGAAAGAAAAGGGGAGGTGTTCTCATGTATTATACACATAAGGAATCATTATAAAAGCTAAGGCATGCCAAAAGTTATAGAGAAGTGCCTCTGGGTAAATTTGGAACACAAAGATTTGAGACACAGAAGACACATTGCTAAATGAAAAATAGGCAGTAGCACTTGGGCCCCAGACTACAAGCAAACAAATGTAAAAATAAAATAGAACTAAGCTAAACAAAATGAAAGTGTTGGAAGAGAAACTCTTAGGGTGATTAGGAGCCCAGGGAGCAATAGAGGAGGTAAAAGAAATGCAGGCAGAACTGGCTAGAGGCAGGATGGAGGAAAACTTTCCTGTAGATAGGTAAGATGAACTGTGAACAAATCTGGATCCTTCCTACCTTGGTCAACAGTTCTCTCACATTACAGTTATATCACTTTTGTGACTCTGTTCCTTCATTTAAGTAAAAGATGGATAACGATAACTGTCTTACCAGATTCAGATTAAATAGGTTGGTGTAAAACTATCCTTCATGCACATGGATGCAGTTAAACACAGACAAATGTAGTCTTCTAATTTCAGGTCCAATATGTAAGAGATAGCTAATAATTCCAAGAAATGAGTGGAAATCAAGGACACTAGCCATCCTTTTAGCTATTATAAACACTGACTAGCCATAAGTGTTTCTCAGGGTTATTGATGCATGAACTCACTTATTCCTCAGTTGGATCACAAGACCTAGTTTAAAGTTATTTTAGTTCCACCTCACAGATGAGAAATATCCATATGGAAATAAGCAAGGAAAGAGCTCAGAGCAATATTACCAATGGAGCCAAAGTCTACAGAGGGTTGGTCAGAGGACTTTCTAGAAGCACAGAACATGAACTTGTTATATACATCTTCTCTACAATGTCACTCCCTGTTGTCATATGTTGGAACTGAGTATTTGGACCCAATGTCAGTCCTTTGCTACTACATTCATTCGCTAGATGCAACCATGTATGATTCTTGTTTACTTGGAGCAACATATATCTAGGAGATATAGTTATAAACCAAATATCCCAAGAAAAGGAGAAGTAGATTTAATATTGGCACTTCTGTGTCCACAGCACAAACTCCTTTCTCTTGAGTTCATTCTTATCATTGAAGCCATTCTTTACCTAAATGATAAAGTTATTCTAGACTAGAAAGTTTTTCCTATAGTGGGCTAAGCTCCTCTCTCTGTGCCTTTGTTGGAAATGTGATGAGAGAGCTGAGCATTATACTGGAAGTTTACATAGGGAGAGTAGAGAATAAACAAAACAAAACCAGTTTTTGTTGAAGGAGGAGCCAAAAGAGAAAGAATGCCTCCATATCTAATGTGTATTATCATAAACACAGTGTACAGTTACTGCTGACCCTCCCATGACCTGGCTCCACCCATGAGGACCACAGGTCAGGCTGACCAATGGCTTTAAAGAATAATGCAGAACAAAGGGTCAGAACATTGTCTGCAAAGCATAAAAGGCCACCATTTCTAGCAGCAGCATGCACTTGCTTCTGACACTCCTGTGATCACCAGCAACCTCCCAGACTTGACATCATGGTGAACTTTACTGCTGAGGAAAAGAGCCTCATCAATGGCCTATGGAGTAAGGTGAACGTTGAAGAGGTTGGTGGTGAAGCCTTGGGAAGGTAAGAATTGGCTGTTGATACATCTGGGAGAAGTCCCTTGGACAATGAACTAGGAAAGTCAAGAATTAAGAGGATCTGTTATTTTACTACTTGTTTTTCTCCACTTCACAGGCTTCTTGTGGTGTACCCATGGACCCAGAGATTCTTTGACAGCTTTGGGAACTTGTCCTCTGCATCTGCCATAATGGGTAACCCGAGGGTCAAAGCCCATGGCAAGAAGGTGCTGACTGCTTTTGGAGAATCCATTAAGAACCTAGACAACCTCAAGGCTGCCTTGGCCAAGCTCAGTGAACTTCACTGTGACAAGCTACATGTGGATCCTGAGAACTTCAAAGTGAGTCTAGGGCAAGCCATTAAATTTATTTTGGATTTGTCTTGGGGACAAAATTAGAAGCTGCGAATATGAGTGTGAAGTGCTTACTTAGCTGTCCAATCTCATTGGCCAAGCCAGCGAATGGCTATAGGAAGCCTAAATTAGGTTATAAGCATTTAGAAAATTTTGTCATGATAGAATTTTGTTGGACTTACCATGAAGAGTAGAGTGAAAGAATAGAAGATCTGTGAGAGAAGAAATGGAATTGAGAGAGGAAAAATAACTTAAATATTTGGGAGACAACTTAAACATTAACAATCAACATTATAAAATTATATTAAATTCCCAAGTGAATATCATGACAAATGGAGTCTTGTTCCTACATTTGTGAAGTTTCAAACTCCACCAAGAGCATTTGTAGCACAGAAATTCTGTATTTACAGATATTAGACAACTGGAAAATGAGAAAAGTAACAAGACAGGCAAATAAATATGGTGGAAGTAGAAAGTATGAGAATCCAGGCAGGACAGTTGGGAGTGGGAGGAGAGATGTTCAGTAGAGAAATGCCACCAATGCTCAGCAGAGATGACTGAGGGGACTTTGATGCTGAACATGTTAAAGAGTAGAAGTTCAAAATATTTGTTTTTTTATGCCTATTTTTTCGAATCTTTATTTAACACATGAATCTATTTCTTTTGTCTTTCTTTCAACAGCTCTTGGGTAATGTGCTGGTGATTGTCTTGGCTAGTCACTTCGGCAATGAATTCACGGCTGAGGTGCAGGCTGCCTGGCAGAAGCTGGTGGCTGGGGTGGCCACTGCACTGTCCCACAAGTACCACTGAGCCCTCTCTCTAGCTGTCCAGCTATCCTGTGTGTCTGTCCCCTATGCCTTCTTTCTGCACATGAGTACTGGACTGGTTCTTGAAAGCACAGCATGTTTAATAAAGATCACTCTTCCTGGTAATCATAAACTCATTTTGTCTTGTCTGTTTTCTACGTTGATGCTAAAGACACATATTTGATGTGTTTGTGGAAGAGGGGAAGCATAGGAAGACACAGGCATTTCTCTGAAACCTGTAGGGACTCAAGAGAGAAACATAGATGCCATGGAAGGCTTCTACAGGCCCAGGAAGAGTCTAAAGCTGGGAAAGAATTTTGAAAGAGAAGAAGGAAATTTAGTGGAGAAGGAATTGTGTATGGAACATATGAAAATTTACTGTAAATGTCGGAGAAAAGGGTGACAAGTGATATCTTGGAGCAGGTTGTGACATCCTATTACCATTAAGAAAAAGCTTTCATGAGTTCCAAGATCTAAGACAGAATTATTGTTTTAAATTATTTAACATATACTTTCTTCTGAAAAGTATTATTAGGCATCCAACTGATAAGCTGTTCCCTGGCTTAGACTCTTGCTCCAGCTCTTAGCATCCCTTACATGCCTGTAGTTCTTTGTGTATGGTTGAGGTCTCATGGGCTTTCCCCCACCCATTTTAGCAAACGTGTACCACAGCAAGCTTCCTGGTCGTTTGGCTCTTACAAGCTTTTACCCTTCTGAAGTATTCCCTGAAACATAGGTATGGGAGTGTTTTGTCGATGTAACCACTGGGGCTGGGTTCTACAACTCTGAAGTTTGAGTGGTTTTGGATTTCTGTAGTGGTTTTCATCTATTGCAAAGAGTGTTTTGCATGAGAGGAGAAGAGCACAATTTATACGTATACACATGCATACATCTCTCTCCCACACACATATACATATAACTATGATGACAAAATGACATGATTTTGAAAGGGAGCAAGGAGGATATATGGAAGGGTTTGGTGGGAGAAAAGAAAAGAAAGATGTAACTATAATATAATTTCAAAAAAAGTTTAAAAACTTTATTGTTTTAAGTTTTATGAACCTGTGCATATGTATGTTTTTATGCTTGTGTGTGTGAAAGGAGATGCTACTGGGGACCAGAGCTATTGTTTTCTCCTAGACCTGGAGTTCAGGTGGTAATGTTGGTAGGTCTGTATATATCTGTACTATCTCACACAGGTCTTATGTTAAGTATAGTTGGTTTTCTCTCAGATTGTATTTTCTGCACTGACACACCACTATATAGAAAGATCAAAGAAATTGTTAGAGCTGGTATTAGAAAATCAAAACGAGGGATAATTTTCCTAATGTTTAATTCTGTCACAGTTGTGACAGTGCGTGTGGAGTGAATGGAAATATCCCTGCAACTTCTAAGTTATTCTAAAGAATGCAAAACAGCAAAGACAGAGCCTGGTTGAAGCAAACTGAAAGATCAGTCATCCAGCACTTACAGTACATAACCTAACATCAGCACAGAGAATGCTAAACCCACACCCTGCTACACTTATCCAGTAGGGATCCAGCGCTCAGTGACTGACTATACAGTGTATTCACATGGTGGAAAATGCCATTGTTACATACAGTAGATCTCTATGTAACGTATATTCTACAGAGTATATAGAAGTATAATGGAGACAAATGCAGAGAAATGTTCTACTATACCACAGGAATCTATTCCTATTCAGAAAATGCAAGGTAATGAGAACCGCTTTCGCGGGGCTGTTGGGAACTAGGAAGATCTTGGCCTAAATCTATTGAAAACACACGGCTTGTGAGTAAGAGTCATATTTCTGTCACTTAGGTCCTGAGTCCCATGCCTAAAAAGAGCCTCAGACTTGCTGAGGCTTTCCCATGTTTGTCTATGCTTCAGCTGAAATCTATCAGTCCTTCTAAGTCTGAAATGAAAAGGAAAGAATGTGAAAGATACCT